>JAACNH010000798.1:85893-125158 GCA_019447015.1 Hymenochirus boettgeri | reverse complement strand
GTAAGGGTAGGACTAGCACAGACACGTAGGGAGTAGCCCACAGCCAACTGTAAGGGAGTTAGGACACTGGAGTCACCAGCAACTGTTAAGGGAGTTAGGGGACACTGGAGTCACCAGTCAACACTGATAAGGGAGTTAGGAACTGGAGTCACCAGCCAAACTGTAAGGGAGTTAGGACATGGAGTCACCAGCCAACTGTAAGGGAGTTAGGACACTTGAGAGTCACCAGCCAACTGTAAGGGAGTTACGACACAGGGAGTCACCAGCAACTGTAAGGGAGTTAGGACACTGGAGTCACCAGCCACTGTAAGGGAGTTAGGACACTGGAGTCACAGCACACGTAAGGGGAGTTAGGACATAGGAGCCACCAGCCAACTGTATGGAATTAGCACTGGAGTCACCAGCCAACTGTAGGGAGTTAGGAAACTGAGTCACCAGCCAACTGTAAGGGATTAGGACACTGGAGTCACCAGCCAACTGTAAGGGAGTTACACACAGGAGTCACAGCAACTGTAAGGGAGTTAGGACACAGGAGTCACCAGCCAACTGTAAGGGAGTAGGACCACTGGAGTCCCAGCCAACTGTAAGGGAGTTAGGACACTGAGTCCACCAGCCAAACTGTAAGGGAGTTAGGACACTGGATCACCAGCCAACTGTAAGGAGTTAGGACACGGGAATCACCAGCAAACTGTAATGGAGAGTTAAGGACACTGGAGTCACCAGCCAACTGTAAGGGAGTAGGGACACAGGAGTCCAGCCAACTGTAATGGAAATTAAGGCCATGGAGTCACCAGCCAACTGTAAGGGGTTAGGACACTGGAGTCACCCCAACTGTAAGGGAGTTAGGACATGGAGTCACCAGCCAACTGTAGGGAGTTAGGACAACAGAGATCCCCAGCCAACTGTAAGGGAGTAGGGACACTGGAGTCACCAGCCAACTTAAGGGAGTTAGGACATGGAGTCACCAGCCAACTGTAAGGGAGTTAGGACACTGGAGTCACCAGCAAACTGTAAGGGAGTTAGGACACTGGAGTCACCAGCAAACTGTAAGGGAGTTACGACACAGGAGTCACCAGCCAACTGTAAGGGAGTTAGGACACTGGAGTCACCAGCAAACTGTAAGGGAGTTAGGACAATGGATCACCAGCCAAACTGTAAGGGAGTTACGACACGGGATCACCAGCCAACTGTAAGGGAGTTAGACACATGGAGTCACCAGCAAACTGTAAGGGAGTTAGGACACTGGAGTCACCAGCAAAACGTAAGGGAGTTGACACTGGAGTCCACCAGTCAAACTGTAAGGGAGTTAGGACCAACTGGAGTCACCAGCAAACCTGTAAGGGGAGTTACGACAATGGAGCACCAGCCAACTGTAAGGGAGTTAGGACACTGGAGTCACCAGCAAACTGTAAGGGAGTTAGGACACTGGAGTCACCAGCAAAACTGCTAAGGGAGTAGCGGAGCCAAGCCACGAAGGGAGTTGGACACGGAGTCACCAGCAAACTGTAAGGGAGTTAGGACACTGGAGTCACCAGCCAACTGTAAGGGAGTTACGACACAGGAGTCACCAGCCAACTGTAAGGGAGTTAAGACACTGGAGTCACCAGCCAACTGTAAGGGAGTTAGGACACTGGAGTCACCGCCAAACTGTAAGGGAGTTAGGACATGAGTCACCAGCAATGTTAAGGGAGTTGGACAATGGAGTTCACCAGCCAACTGTAAGGGGTTAGGACACTAGAGTCACCAGCCAACTGTAGTGGATTAGAGCCACTGGAGTCACCAGCCACTGTAAGGGAGTGGAGGACAACTTGGACACGTCACCAGCCAACTGTAAGGGGTTAGGACACTGGAGTCACCAGCCAACTGTAAGGGAGTTAGGCACTGGGAATCACAGCCAATGTAAGGGAGTTAGGGACACTGAGTCAACCGCAAACTGTAAGGGAGTTAGGGGCAACAACGTAGGAGTTCACACAGCAAGAACTGTAAGGGAGTAGAACCAGGAGTCACCAGACAAGTATAGGTTACACGAGTCCAGCCAAACGTAAGGGAGTTGAGGACCTGGAGTCACCAGCAACGTAAGGAGTTAGGACACTGGAGTCACAGCCAACTGTAAGGGGAGTTGGACACTGGAGTCACCAGCCAACTGAAGGGGTTAGGACACTGGAGTCCCAGCCAACGTAAGGGAGTTAGGACATGGAGTCAACAGCCAACTGTAAGGGAGGTAGGAACACTGGAGTCACAGCCCAACTGTAAGGGAGTTGGACACGGAGTCACCAAGACCAACTGTAAGGGAGTTGGACACTGGAGTCACAGCCAAACTTGTAAGGGATTATGGAACACATGGAGTCACCAGCAACTGTAAGGGAGTGTAGGACACTGAGTCACAGCAACTGTAAGGGAGTTAGGACACAGGAGTCGACAGCCAACGGTAAGGGAAGTGACACTGGAGTCACCAGCAACTGTAAGGGAGTTAGGACACTGGAGTCACCAGCCAACTGTAGGGAGTTAGGACAAGGAGTCAACAGCCAACTGTAAGGTTAGGACCACTGGAGTCACCAGCCAACTGTAAGGGAGTTTAGGGACAATGGAGTCACCAGCCAACTGTAAGGGAGTTAGGGACACTGGAGTCACCAGCCAAACTGTCAGGGAGTTAGGAACACTGGAGTACAGCCAACTGTAAGGGAGTTAGGACAAAATTGAGTCACCAGCCAACTCTAAGGGAGTTAGGCCACTGGAGTCACCAGCCAACTGTAAGGGAGTTAGGACACTGGAGTCACCAGCAAACGTAAGGGAGTTAGGAGACTGGAGTCACCAGCCAACTGTAAGGGAGTTACGACACAGGAGTCACCAGCCAACTGTAAGGGAGTTAACACTGGAGTACCAGCAACTGTAAGTGGAGTCAACAGCCAACGTAGGAGTTAGGAACACTGGAGTCACCCGCAACTGTAAGGGAGTGAGTTAGGACACTGGATCACCAGCAAACTGTCAGGGGTAGTTAGGACATGGAGTCCAGCCAAACTGTAAGGGAGTTAGGACACAGGAGCCACCAGCCAACTGTAATGGAATTAAGCCATGGAGTCACCAGCCAACTGTAAGGGAGTTAGGAACTGGAGTCACCAGCCAACTGTAAGGGAGTTAGGAAACTGGAGAGCAACCAGCCAACTGTAAGGGAGTTAGGACACTGGAGTCACCAGCCACAACTGTAAGGGAGTTAGGACAATGGAGTCCACCAGCCAACTGTAAGGAGTTAGGACACTGGAGTCACCAGACAACTGAAGGGAGTTAGGGACACTGGAGTACTGACCCAGCCAACTGTAAGGGAGTTAGGACACTGGAGAGTCACCCAGCAACTGTAAGGGAGTTAGGACAGGAGTCACCAGCCAACTGTAAGGGAGTTGGGACACTGGGAGTCACCAGCCAAACTGTAAGGAGGTAGGACACTGGAGTCACCAGCCAACTGTAAGGGAGTTAGGACACTGGAGTCACCAGCAAACTGTAAGGGAGTTAGGACACAGGAGCCACCAGGCAACTCTAAGGGAATTAAGCCACTGGAGTCACCAGCCAACTGTAAGGGAGTTAGGACACTGGAGTCACCAGCAACTGTAAGGGAGTTAGGACCACTGGAGGCACCAGCCAACGTAGGGAGTTAGGACACTGAAGTCACAGCAATAAGGGAGTTAGGACACTGGAGTCACCAGCCAAATGTAAGGGAGTAGGACACTGAGTCACGCAGCAAACTGTAAGGGAGGTGGACACTGGAGTCAACAGCCAACTGTAAGGGAGTTACGACACAGGAGTCACCAGCCAAACTGTAAGGGAGTTAAGACACTGGGTCACCAGCCAACTGTAGGAGTTCGAGCCACTGGAGTCACCAGCCAACTGTAAGGGAGTTAGGACACTGGAGTCACCACAACGTTAAGGGAGTAGACACTGGAGTTCACCAGCCAACTGTGTAGAGGCAGTTAGACCCAGGAGTCACCAGCCAACTGTAATGGAATTAAGCACTGGAGTCACCAGCCAAATGTACAGGGAGTTAGGTGGGACACTGGAGTCAACAAGCCCAAACTGTAAGGGGTAGGAACACTGGAGTCACGCACCACTGTAAGGGAGTTGGACACTGGATCACCAGCACACTGTAAGGGAGTTAGGACACATGGAGTCACAGCAAACTGTATAAGGGAGTTAGGACACTGGAGTCACCAGCCAACTGTAAGGGAGTTGGACAACAGGAGTCACAGCCAATGTAAGGGATAAGCACTGGAGTTCACAGCCAACTGTAAGGGAGTTAGGACACTGGAGTCCCAGCCAACTGTAAGGGAGTTAGGACACTGGAGTCACCAGCCCCAACTGTAAAGGGAGTTAGGACACTGGAGTCACCAGCCAACTGTAAGGGAGTTAGAGGACACTGGAGTCACCAGCCAACTGAGTCCAACTAAGGGAGTTAGGACACTGGAGTCACCCAGCCAACTGTAAGGGAGTTAGGAACACTGGAGTCACAGCCAATGTAAGGGAGTTAGGACACTGGTCACCAGCCAACTGTAAGGGGTTAGGACACTGGAATCACCAGCAACTGTAAGGGAGTTAGGCAATGGAGTACCAGCCAACTGGAAGGGGTTAGGACACTGGAGTCACCAGCCAACTGTAAGGGAGTTAGGGACATGAGGCACCAGCCAACTGTAAGGGAGTTAGACCAGGAGTCACAAGCACAACTGTAAGGGAGTTAGGAACGGAGTCACACCAAACTGTAAGGGGAGTTAGGACCACTGGAGTCACCAGCAACTGTAAGGGAGTTAGGACATGGAGTCACCCAGCAACTGTAAGGAATTAACACTGGAGTCCACCAGCCAACTGTAAGGGAGTTAGGAAACTGGAGTCACCAGCCAACTGTAAGGGAGTTGAGGACCACTGGAGTACACAGCCAAGTAAGGGAGTTAGACAGGAGTCACCAAGCCAACTGTAAGGGAGTTAGGACACGGAGTCACCAGCCAATGTAAGGGAGTTAGGACACGGAGTCACCGCAACTGCTAGGTTGGACACTGGATCACAGCCAAATAAGGGAGTAGGACACGGATACCAGCAACTGTAAGGAGTTAGGACACTGGAGTCACCAGCCAACTGTAAGGAGTTAGGACACTGGAGTCACCAGCAAACTGTAAGGGAGTTAGGACACAGGAGTCACCAGCCAACTGTTAAGGGAGTTGGGACACTGGAGTCACCAGCCAACTGTAAGGGAGTTAGGACACTGGAGTCACCAGCAACTGTATAAGGGAGTTAGGACACTGGAGTCCACCAGCCAACTGTAAGGTGAGATTAGGAGCCACTGGAGTCACCAGCCAACGGTAAGGGAGTTAACGGTACCACCAACTGTAAGGGAGCGTAGGGACACGGGTCACCAGCCAACTGTAGGGAGTTAGGACAATGGAGTCACAGCCACACTGTAAGGGCGTGGGGAAGAGTACAGCCAAACGTAAGGGAGTTAGGACACTGGAGTACCAGCCAACTAGTAAGGGAGTTGGACACTGGAGTCACCAGCCAACTGTAAGGGGGAGTTAGACAAGAGTCACCAGCCAACTGTAAGGAGTTGAGGAACTGGAGTCAACCAGCAACGGTAAGGGAGTTAGGGACACTGGAGTCACCAGCCAACTGTAAGGATTAGGGACACAGGAGCCACCAGCCAAATGTAAGGGAGTTAGGACACTGGAGTCACCAGCACAAACTGTAAGGGAGTTAGGACATGGAGTCACCAGCCAACTGTAAGGGGTTAGGACACAGGAGTACCAGCCAACTGTAAGGGAGTTAAGACACTGGAGTCACCAGCCAACTGTAAGGAGGTTAGGGACACTGAGTCACCAGCCAACTGGAAGGGGAGTTAGGACCACTGTAGTTCATCCAGACAAACGTAAGGGGAGTTAGGACACTGAGTCACCAGCCAACTGTAAGGGAGTTACAGGACACAGGGAAGTCACCAGCCAACGTAATGGAATTAAGCCAATGGAGTCACCAGCCAACTGTAAGGAGTTAGGACACTGGAGTCACCAGCCAACTGTAAGGAGTTAGGACACTGGAGTCACCAGCCAACTGTAAGGGAGTTAGGACACTGGAATCACCAGCAAACTGTAAGGGAGTTAGGACACTGGAGTCACCAGCAAACTGTAAGGGGGTTAGGACACGGAGTCACCAGCCAACATGTAAGGGAGTTAGGACACAGGAGTCACCAGCCAACTGTAAGGAATTACAGCCACTGGAGTCACCAAGCCAACTGTAAGGGAGTTAGGACACTGGAGTCACCAGCCAAACTGTAAGGGAGTTAGGACAATGGAGTCACCAGCCAAACTGTAAGGGAGTTAGGGACAACTGGAGTCACCAGCCAACTGTAAGGGAGTTAGGACACTGGAGTCACCAGCCAACTGTAAGGGAGTTAGGACACTGGAGTCACCAGCCAACTGTAAGGGAGTTAGGGACACTGGAGTCACCAGCCAACTGTAAGGGAGTTAGGACACTGGAGTCACCAGCCAACTGTAAGGGAGTTAGGACACTGGAGTCACCAGCCAACTGTAAGGGAGTTAGGACACATGGAGTCACCAGCCACTGTAAGGGAGTTAGGACACTGGAGTCACCAGCCAACTGTAAGGGAGTTAGGACCACAGGATCACCAGCACCACATGTAAGGGAGTTGGGAGCACTGGTAGAGTCACCAAGCCAACTGTAAGGGAGTTAGGACAACTGAGTCACCAGCCAAGGTAAAGGAGATTAGGCACATGGGGGAAGTCACCAGCAACTGTAAGGGAGTTAGGGACACTGGAGTCACAGCCAACTTAGGGAGTTAGGACACTGGAGTCCAGCCAACTGTAAGGGAGTTAGGACACTGGAGTCACCAGCAAACTGTAAGGGAGTTAGGACACTGGAGTCACCAGCAAACTGTAAGGGGTTAGGACACTATAGTCACCAGCCAACTCTAAGGGAGTTAGGCCACTGGAGTCACCAGCCAACTGTAAGGGAGTTAGGACACTGGAGTCACCAGCAAACTGTAAGGGAGTAGGATACTGGAGTCACCAGCCAACTGTAAGGAGTTAGGACATGGAGTCACCAGCCAACTGTAAGGAGTAGAAGTTAGGACAGGAGTACCAGCCAACTGTAAGGGAGTTAGGACATGGAGTCACCAGCCAACTGTAAGGGCCAGTAGGACACTGGCAGGGTCACAGCAACTGTAAGGAGTTAGACACTGGGAGTCACCAGCCAACTGTAAGGGAGTTGAGGACACGGAGTCACCAGCCAACTGTAATGGAGATTAGACACTGGAGTCACCAGCCAACTGTAAGGGAGTTAGGACACTGGAGTCACCAGCAACTTAAGGGAGTTTAGGACACTGGAAGTCACAGCCACAACTGTAAGGAGTTAGGACATGAGTCACCAGCCAACTGTAAGGGAGTTAGGAAATGGAGTCACCAGCCAACTGTAAGGAGTTAGGACACTGGAGTCACCAGCAACTGTAAGGGAGTTAGGACACGGAGTCACCAGCAACTGTAAGGGGTTGGACATGAGTCACAGCCAACGTAAGGAGTTAGGACACTGGAGTCACCGCCACTGTAAGGAGTTAGGAAACTGGAGTCACCAGCAACTGTAAGGGAGTTAGGACACTGGAGTCACCAGCCAACTTAAGGGAGTTAGGACAAATGGAGTCACCAGCCAACTGTAAGGGAGTTTAGGACACTGGAGTCACCAGCAACTGTAAGGGAGTTAGGACACTGGAGTCACCAGCAACTGTAGAGTTAGACACTGAATCACCAGCAACTCTAGTAGGGACGTAGCAACTGGAGTCACAGCCAACTGTAAGGGAGTTTAGGACATGGAGTCACCAGCACAATGTAAGGGAGTTAGGGACACTGGAGTCACCAGCCAACTGTAAGGGAGTTAGGACACAGGGAGTTCACAGCCAACTGTAAGGGAGTTAGAACTGGAGTCACACAGCCAACTGTAAGGGAGTTAGGACACTGGAGCTCACCAGGCCAACTGTAAGGGAGTTAGGGACACTGGAGTGCTGGACACAGCCAAACTGTAAGGGAGGTAGACACTGGAGTCCCACCACAACTGTAAGGAGTTAGACAGGGACACCAGCCAACTGTAATGGAATTAAGCCACTGGAGTCAACCCAGCCAACTGTAAGGTAGTTGAACACTGGAGTCACCAGCCAAACTGTCAGGCGAGTTAGGGAACGGAGGTCACCAGCCAACTGTAAGGGAGTTAGACACTGGAGATCACCAGCCAACTGTAAGGGAGTTAGGACATGGAGTCACCAGCAAATGTAAGGGAGTTAGGGACCACTGGAGTCACCAGCCAACTGTAAGGGAGTTAGGACACAGGAGTCACAGCCAACTGTAAAGGAATTAAGCACTGGAGTCACAGCCAACTTAAGGGAGTTGGACATGGAGTCACCAGCCAACTGTAAGGGAGATTAGGACACGGAGTCACCAGCCAACTGTAAGGAGTTAGGACAAGGGTCACCAGCCAAACTGTAAGGGAGTTAGGACACTGGAGTCACCAGCCAACTGTAGGGAGTTAGGACAATGGGTCACCAGCACTGTTAGGGAGTAGGACACTGGAGTCACCAGCCAATGTAAGGGAGTTAGGAACACTGAGTCACCAGCCAAACTGTAAGGGGTTGGCACACTGATACCAGCAACTGTAGGAGTTAGGACACTGGGAGTAACCAGACAACTGTAAGGGAGTTAGGACACTGGAGTCACCAGCCAACTGTAAGGGAGTTGAGGCAACAAGGTTAGGAACAGGAGTCACCGCCAACTGTAAGGGAGTTAGAAAAAGGATTCACCAGACCAAACTGTAAGGGAGTTAGGAGCACGGTAGTCACAGCCAACACTGTAAGGGAGTTAGGACACTGGAGTCACCAGCCAAACTGTAAGGGAGTTTAGAGACATAGGAGACACAGCCAAATGTAGGAGATTAAGCACTGGACGTCACCAGCAACTGTAAGGGAGTTAGGACAGGAGTCACCAGCCAACTGTAAGGGAGTTAGGACCACTGGAGTCACCAGCCAACTGTAAGGAGTTAGGACACAGGAGTCCACCAGCCAACTGTAAGGGAGTTAGACACAGGAGTCACCAGCCAACAGTAAGGGAGGTTAGGACACTGGAGTCACCAGCAACTACTAAGGAGGAAGTTAGGACATGGAGTCACCAGCCAACCTGTAGGGAGTTAGGACATGGAGTCACCAGCCAACTGTAAGGGAGTTAGGACACAGGAGCCCCAGACCAACTGTAAGGGAGTTAGACACTGGAGTCACCAGCCAACTGTAAGGGAGTTAGGACCACTGGATATCACCAGCCAACTGTAAGGGAGTTAGGACACTGGAGTCACAGCCAACTGTAAGGAGTTAGGACACTGGAGTCACCAGCCAACTGTAAGGGAGTTAGGACACTGGAGTCACCAGCCAACTGTAAGGGAGGTTAGGACACTGGAGTCACCAGCCAACTGTAAGGGAGTTAGGACACTGGAGACACCACCAACTGTAGGGAGTTAGGACACTGGAGTCACCAGCAAACTGTAAGGGAGTTAGGACACTGGAGTCACCAGCCAACTGTAAGGGCAGTTAGGACACTGGAATACCAGCAAACTGTAAGGGAGTTAGCACTGGAGTCAACCAGCAACTGTAAGGGAGTTAGGGACACTGGAGTGCACCAGCCAACTGTAAGGGAGTTAGGACCACTAGGGTCACCAGCCAACTGTAAGGGAGTTAGGACACTGGAGTACACCAGCCCAACTGTAAGGGAGTTAGGACACTGGAGTTCCACCAAGCCAACTGTAAGGAGTTAGGACACTGGAGTCACCAGCAACTGTAAGGGAAGTTAGGGACACTGGAGTCACCAGCCAACTGTAAGGGAGTTCGGACACTGGAGTAACCACGCACTGTAAGGAGTAGGACAAGGAGTCACCAGCCAACTGTATGGATTTAGCACTGGACGTCACCAGCCAACTGTAAGAGTTAGGACAATGGAGTCACAGCCAACTGTAAGGGAGTTAGGACACTGGAGTACCATCACAAGCCAACTGTAAGGGAGTTAGGACACGGAGTCCAGCCAACTTTAAGGGAGTTTAGGACAATGGAGTCACCAGCCAACATGTAAGGGAGTTAGGACACTGGACGTCCCACAAGCAACTGTAAGGGAGGGATAGGACACTGAGTCACCAGCAACACTGTAAGGGAGTTAGGACAACGGAGTCACCAGCCAACTGTAAGGGGAGTTAGGAACTGGAGTCACCAGCCCAACTGTAGGGAGTTAGGACACTGAGTCACCAGCCAACTGTAAGGGAGTTAGGACACTGGAGTCACCAGCCAACTGTAAGGGAGTTAGGGACACTGGACAGTCACAGCAACTGTAAGGGAGTTAGGACACTGGGAAATCACCAGCAAACTGTAGGAGCGTTAGGACAAGGAGCACCAGCCACTGTAATGGAATTAACAAGTTTGCTGGTGACTCCAGTGTCCCTAACTCCCTTACAGTTGGCTGGTGACTCCAGTGTCCCTAAACTCCCTTACAGTTTGGCTGGTGACTCCAGTGGTCCCCTAACTCCTTACAGTTGGCTGGTGACTCCATGTCCTACTCCGTACGTTTGCTGGTGACCTCCAGTGTCCCTAACTCCCTACAGTTGGCTTGGACTCCATGTGCCTAACTCCCTTACAGTTTGCTGTGCTCTCAGTGTCCCAACTCCTAAGTTGCTGGTGACTCCTGTGTCCAACTCCCTTACGTTTGGCTGGTGACTCATTGTCCTAACTCTTCCCTAATGGCGGTGACTCCAGTGTCCTAACTCCCTTACAGTTTGCTGGTGACTCCAGTGTCCTAACTCCCTTACAGTTGGCTGGTGACTCCAGTGTCCTAACTCCCTTACAGTTGGCTGGTGACTCCAGTGTCCTAACTCCCTTACAGTTGGCGGTGACTCCAGTGTTCCCTAACCCCTTACAGTTGCTGGTGACTCCATGTCCTAACTCCCTTACAGTTGGCTGGTGACTCCATTCCAACTCCTTACATGCTGTACTCCGTGTCTAACCCCTAAGTTGGCTGGTGACTCCAGTGTCCTAACTCCCTTACAGTTGCTGGTGACTCCAGTGGCTTAATTCCATTACAGTTGGCTGGTGACTCCTGTGTCCTAACTCCCCTTACAGTTTGCTGGTGACTCCAGTGTCCTAACTCCCTTACAGTTTGCTGGTGACTCCAGTGTCTAACTCCCTTACAGTTTGCTGGTGATTCCAGTGTCCTAACTCCCTTACAGTGGCTGGTGACTCCAGTGTCCTAACGCCCTTACGTTTGGCTGGGACTCCAGTGTCCCTAACTCCCTTACAGTTGGCTGGTGACTCCAGTGGCTTAATTCCATTACAGTTGGCTGGGACTCCTGGTGTCCTAACTCCCTTACAGTTGGCTGGTGACTCCAGTGTCCTAACCCCCTTACAGTTTGCTGGTGACTCCAGTGTCCTAACTCCCTACAGTTGGCTGGTGACTCATGTCCTAACTCTCTTACAGTTTGGCTGGTGACTCGTGTCTTAACTCCTCCATTTGGCTGGTGACTCCTGTGTCGTAACTCCCTTACAGTTGGCTGGTGACTCCAGTGTCCTAACTCCCTTACAGTTTGTCTGGTGACTCCGTGTCCTAACTCCCTTACAGCATTGCGGGTGGCTCTGTGTCCTAACTCCCTTAACTTGCTGTGACTCCAGTGTCCAACTCCCTTCAGTTTGGCTGGTGACTCCAGCCCAACGGTAAGGGGTTAGGACATGAAGTCAACAGCCAACTCTAAGGGAGTTAGGCACATGGAGTCCAGCCAACTGTAAGGGAGTTAGGACACTGGAGTCACCAGCAAACTGTAAGGGAGTTAGGAACTGGAGTCACAGCCAACTGTAAGGAGTTAGACACAGGAGTCACCAGCCAACTGTAAGGAGTAAGTTAGACACTGGAGCACCAGCCAACTGTAAGGGAGTTAGGACATGGAGTCACCAGCAACTGTAAGGGAGTTAGGCACTGGAGTCACCAGCCAACTGTAAGGGAGTTAGGACACTGGAGTCACCAGCCAATGTCCGGGGTTAGGACACAGGAGTCACCAGCCACACTGTAAGGGAGTTAAGCAACTGGAGGCACAGCAACTGTAAGGGAGTTAGGACACATGGAGTCACCAGCCAACTGTAAGGGGTTAGGACACTGGAGTCACCAGCCACACTGTAAGGGTTAGGACATGGATCACCGCAACGTAAGGAGTTAGGACACTGGAGTCACCCAACACAACTGTAAGGGAGTTAGGACACAGGAGTCACCAGCCAACTGTAAGGAGATTAAGCCACTGGAGTCACCAGCCAACTGTAAGGGAGTTAGGACACTGGAGTCACAGCCAACTGTAAGGGAGTTAGGACAACTGGAGTCACCAGCCAACTGTAAGGGAGTTAGGACACTGGAGTCACCAGCCAACTGTAAGGGAGTTAGGACACTGGAGTCACCAGCAACTGTAAGGGAGTTAGGACACTGGAGTCACCAGCAACTGTAAGGGACTTAGGACACTGGAGTCACCAGCCAACTGTAAGGGAGTTAGACACAGGAGTCACCAGCCAAACTGTAAGGGAGTTAGGACACTGGAGTCACCAGCAAACTGTAAGGGAGTTAGGACACTGGAGTCACCAGCAAACTGTAAGGGAGTTAGGACACAGGAGTCACCAGCCAACTGTAATGGAATTAAGCACTGGAGTCACCAGCCAACTGTAAGGAGTTAGGACACTGGAGTCACCAGCCAACTGTAAGGGATTAGGACACTGGAGTCACCAGCCAACGAAGGGAGTAGGACACTGGATCACCAGCCACATGTAAGGGAGAGGACTGGAGTCACCAGCCAACTGTAAGGGAGTTAGGACACTGGAGTCACCAGCCAACTGTAAGGGAGTTAGGACACTGGAGTCACCAGCCACTGTAAGGGAGTTAGGACACAGGAGTCACCAGCCAACTGTAATGGAGTAAGCCACTGGAGTCACCAGCCAACTGTAAGGGAGTTAGGACACTGAGTCACCAGCCAACTGTAAGGGAGTTAGGACACTGGAGTCACCAGCCAACTGTAAGGGAGTTAGGACACAGGAGTCACCCAGCCAACTGTAAGGATTAAGCACTGGAGTCACCAGCCAACCTGTAAGGGAGTTAGGACACTGGAGTAACCAGAAGCACAACTGTAAGGGATTAGGACACTGGAGTCACCAGCAACTTAAGGGTTAGACCACGGATCACAGCCAACTGTAAGGGAGTTAGGACACTGGAGTCACCAGCCACACTGTAAGGAGTTAGGACACTGGAGTCACAGCAAAACTGTAAGGGAGTTAGGACACAGGAGTCACCAGCCAACTGTATGGAATTAAGCCACTGGTCACCAGCCAACTGTAAGGGAGTTAGGAAAGGAGTCACCAGCAACTGTAGGGAGTAGGACACTGGAGTCACCAGCCAACTGGAAGGGAGTTAGGACACTGGAATACCAGCCAACTGTAAGGGAGTAGGACACTGGAGTCACCAGCAACTGTAAGGGAGTTAGGACACTGGAGTCACCAGCAAACTGTAAGGGAGTTAGGACACTGGAGTCACCAGCCAACTGTAAGGGAGTTAGGACACAGGAGTCACCAGCCAACTGTAAGGAATTAAGCCACTGGAGTCACCAGCCAACTGTAAGGGAGTTAGGACATGGAGTCACCAGCCAACTGTAAGGGAGTTAGGACACTGGAGTCACCAGCCAACTGTAAGGGAGTTAGGACACAGGATCCCAGCCAACTGTAGGGAGTTGGACACTGGAATCACCAGCCAACTGTAAGGGGAGTTAGGACACTGTAGGTCACCACAACTGCAAGTAAGGGAGTAGGACACTGGGTCACCAGCCAACTGTAAGGGAGTTAGGACACAGGAGTCACCAGCCAACTGTAAGGGAGTTAGGACACAGGAGTCACAGCAAATGTAGGGATTAGGACACTGGAGTCACCAGCCAACTGTAGGGAGTACGGACACAGAGTCACCAGCCAACTGTAAGGGAGTTAGGACACTGGAGTCACCAGCCAACTGTAAGGAGTTAGGACACTGGAGTCACCAGAACCTGTAAGGGAGTTAATGAAAGAGTACACGCATAGGACAACTGAGTCACAGCAACGTGGGAGTTAGGACACTGGAGTCACCAGCCAACTGTAAGGGAGTTAGGACACTGGAGTCACCAGCCAACTGTAAGGGAGTTACGACACAGGAGTCACCAGCCAACTGTAAGGGAGTTAGACACTGAGTCACCAGCCAACTGTAAGGAGTTGGACACTGGAGTCACCAGCCAACTGTAAGGGAGTTGTTAGGAATGGAGGTCACCAGCCAACTGTAAGGGAGTTAGGACACTGGAGTCACCAGCCAACTGTAGGGAGTTAGGACATGGAGTCACCACGCAACTGTAAGGAGTTAGCCACGGAGTCACCAGCCAACTGTAAGGGAGTTAGGAAACTGAGTCACCAGCACTGTAAGGGAGTTAGGACACTGGAGTCACCAGCCAACTGTAATGGAATTAAGCCACTGGAGTCACCAGCCAACTGTAAGGGAGTTAGGACACTGGAGTCACCAGCCAACTGTAATGGAATTAAGCCACTGGAGTCACCAGCACTTTAAGGAGTTAGGACCATGGAGTCACCAGCCAACTGTAAGGGAGTTAGGACATGAGTCACCAGCCAACTGTAAGGGAGTTAGCACGAGTCACCAGCCAACTGTTAGGAATTAAGCCACTGGAATCACAGCAAACTGTAAGGGAGTTAGGACACTGGAGTCACAGCCAACTGTAGGAGTTAAGCAACTGGAGTCCCCAGCCAACTGTAAGGAATTAAGCACTGGAATCACCAGCCAACTGTAAGGGAGGAGGGACACTGGAGGCACCAGCCAAATGTAAGGGAGTTAGGACACTGGAGTCACAGCCAAAAACTGTAAGGGAGATTAAGCACTGGAGTCACCAGCCAACTGTAAGGGATAAAGCACTGGAATCACCAGCCAACTGGAAGGGAGTTAGGACAGGGTCACCAGCCAACTGTAAGGAGTTAGGACACTGGAGTCACCAGCCAACCTGTAAGGGAATAAGCCACTGGAGTCACCAGCCAACTGTAGGGAGTTAGGCACTGGAGTCACCAGCCACTGTAAGGATTAGGACACTGAGGCACCAGCCAACTGTAAGGGAGTTAGACCACTGGAGTCACCAGCCAACTGTAAGGGAGTTAGGACACTGGGTCACGATCAACAAGGAATTAAGCCATGGCAGTCACCAGCCAATGTAGGATTAAGCACTGGATCACCAGCCAACTGTAAGGGAGTAGGACAGGAGTCACCAGCCAACTGTAAGGATTAAGCACTGGAGTCACCAGCCAACTGTAAGGGAGTTAGGACATGGAGTCACCAGCCAAAGTAAGGGAGTTAGGACAGGAGATCACCACCAACTGTAAGGGAGTTAGGACACAGGAGTACACCAGCCAACTGTAAGGGAGTTAGGACACCAGCCCGTCACCAGCCAACTGTAAGGATAGGCGCCCACTGGAGCACCAGCCAACTGTAAGGGAGTGTAGGACACTGGAGTCACCAGCAACTGTAAGGGAGTTAGGACACTGGAGTCACCAGCCAACTGTAAGGGAGTTAGGACACAGGAGTCACCAGCCAACTGTAAGGGAGTTAGGACACTGGAGTCACCAGCCAACTGTAAGGGAGTTAGACACAGGAGTCACAGCCAATGTAAGGAATTAAGCATGGAGTCACCAGCCAACTGTAAGGGAGTTAGGACAAGAGTCACCAGCCAACTGTAAGGGAGTTAGGACACATGGTCAACAGCCAACTGTAAGGAGTTAGGACACTGGAGTCACCAGCCAACTGTAAGGGAGTTAGGACACTGGAGTCACAGCAACTTGAAGGGAGTTAGGACATGGAGTCCACCGCCAACTGTAAGGGAGTTAGGACATGGAGTCCCCAGCCAACTGTAAGGAGTTAGGACACTGGAGTCACCAGCAACTGTAAGGAGTTAGGACAACGGAGTCCACCAGCCAACTGTAAGGGAGTTCAGGCAATGGATACCAGCCCAACTGTAAGGGAGTAGGACACTGGAGTCACCAGCCAACTGTAGGGAGTAGGACACTGGCCACGTCACCAGCCAACTGTAGGGAGTTAGGACACTGAATCACCAGCAAACTGTAGGGAGTTAGGAAACACTGGAGTCACCAGAACCTGTAAGGGAGTTAGGACACGACCCACCAAGGGGGACGGGGGTTTTCACAGCAACTGAGGAGTTAGGACACTGGAGTCACAGCAACTGTAAGGGAGTTAGGACACTGGAATCACCAGCCAACTGTAAGGGAGTTAGGACACTGGAGTCACCAGCCAACTGTAAGGGATCTCACTAAACATGGATAATCGGGGATGTACAATGTATCACACTATTTAGTGCTTTATGGACCTTTGTTTGGAGATGGCCAATTGTAATCTTTCTTATTGGTTGGGTTTGAGCCAACTACATTCCAGGGGCTCCTTCTTATCTAGTTCTCCATAAATGACCCCATCATTTCTTTTCCCCATCCTTACCAACTTGACTCATTATGTACAGTAAGTGTAACGTTAATCTCTTCCATTCCACTGTTACTTTTTATAGCTTGTAAAACACTGTAAAGCCCAAAAAACAAACACAGGGGTGGGGGCTGAGCCAAAACCTTCAGACTAGATGTTCATAGCAGGTTTTATTTCCAACAAGCACATTGAATAAGGAATTGAGTCATTGCTGTGGTAGAACACCTCAGCCTTCAGGCACAAGCAGTGTTTGCATTGTTCAGAGGTGACATTTGCTGTCAGTGAAGGTTGTGAGAAAGGTAGAAATGGACGCGGAGCAGGAGATTGAATATTGAGCAACGTGAGAATTAACATGAAGGATTCCGAAGGTGATTCAATAATAATAAAAGTAATTCCAGGTGCCGTGGAGGAATATTGCCTAATGCACATTATATTGTATAGGGAGTTTATCCAGCAACTTCTATTGATCTGGTACTGCAATGTACCAAATTTCACCAAACCGTCCCATAGCTGGGAGTGGAATGGTGAATATTTAATGGAGATTTAGGGTTCTAATAAGTTCCAATGTTGCATTGTCCATGGTCCAAATTTCACGGTTTGACTAGATTCATCTCTTATGATAACCTTACCTATAGTAATTCACTGGATGAAATGGACTGTTTATACTTAACCAATTGGGCTATGTGAAATGAATGTTCTACCCGATTGGATACAAGGATGGGGCGCCATGTTGAGAGGATTACTGTGTGCTTGACTGGTGGGAAACCATGTCTACAATTACTTCAAACTAGTGCCACGGAGGAAGAGGAGACAAATTGGACGTGCAATTTAGCACAAAAACGTCTGGTTTAGGTTCGTATTATAATTGTGTCTGGTTAGGGAATGTCTCCCAGGGATAAGCAGAACCCAGGATCTGGTTTGCGGTTTTTATTGCAAAATTCTGACGAAGCTCAATCCTTTATCATTGCCCAAATAGGAGTGAACCATTCAAAAAATAGAGAAGTAGAGGAAGGAACCAAAGGAAACGCAGGATATGCTGCAAATGGTTTTATTTCTCCCACGACATGTTTCGGGTACACAGACCCTTTATCAAGTGTGTCCGCTTTACTGGGCTGGACAACTGAATCCAAGGAATTTACCGAACACCCCCCCCCCCCCAGTTTTAGATTGAGTGGTCTGTCCCATATGTTTTACCATATAATACATATTCATTTTATTCATGAGCGTCAACAGTTTAGAACATTTTATGGGAGCCATTGAACATTTCCACGCTTGCAGCAAAATCCCATCTGTTAAGTGTAAATGGAAACCATTAAGAGCATCAGAAGGTGCACTAACCAGCTTTGTTATCCGGAGTTAAACACATAATAGGACGGAACATCTGGGAGCAAGCCCCAGGTGTTTAGTGCGGATGTTTTGCCCTCAACACGTACAGCAAGTAGGGTGAATGGTAATCACATATTGAATTCCTGCCAAGCCAAGTAGCAGTAAACATAGCACAACTAGAACGAGAACAGGTCCGAGATTCCAACGAATAAACCTTATCGATCCCGGATCAGCTGAAATAAACTGAACAAGAAGCAACTAAATCACTAGATAGTACAAAGTGCCACGGATCCGGCAATTATCTCTATAAATCACAGTAACCCGGTAATCACAGTGATCACTAAAGACTATAAATTAAACATCATGAAATGTACAGGGTTTCATTAATTTCATAAAATAACAAAACTTAAAATATAATTAGGATCCTGTGATGCCAAAATGCTGGAAGGTTTGGATAGAGATTGGGAATGTGGGAGGTTAAAGTAATAATGCAGCATTTTATTATAAGTGGGTAATACAGATAGAAACAATTTGTATATAAGGGGTTAATACAGATAGAAAAGTGACTCCTGTGTCCTAACTCCCTTACAGTTGGCTGGTGACTCCAATGTCCTAACTCCCTTACAGTTGGCTGGTGACTCCAGTGTCCTAACTCCCTTACAGTTGGCTGGTGACTCCTGTGTCCTAATTCCCTTACAGTTGGCTGGTGACTCCTGTGTCCTAACTCCCTTACAGTTGGCTGGTGACCCCAGGGTCCTAACTCCCTTACAGTTGGCTAGGGACTCCAGTGTCCTAACTCCCTTACAGTTGGCTGGTGACCCCAGGGTCCTAACTCCCTTAAGAGTTGGCTGGTGACCCCAGGGTCCTAACTCCCTTACAGTTGGCTGGTGACCCCAGGGTCCTAACTCCCTTACAGTTGGCTGGTGACCCCAGGGTCCTAACTCCCTTACAGTTGGCTGGTGACCACAGGGTCCTAGCTTCCTCACAGAGCATTATCAAAAGGGGCCATTCTGAAACACTCTGTTTAGGAAACATAAAAATCCTTTATTTAAGTTAAAATCAGGGATACATTTAAAAAAAATTAAGCCATGTTCTATCTCCACAATTCATTTTAAATCAGGTACTGCTTCTCTCTCAAACAGGAGCTGTGGAAGCACCACGAGGAAAAGAGATGATCAATGCACATTCCTGGGCCCCATATATCATATTATCTATGCTAGTGCAAACAGTATAAAAATGGGGGGTTTTAATCTGGAGAATCGCCATGTCATGTCATTTAATAATCTGGAGAATCCCCATGTCATGTCATTTAATAATCTGGAGAATCCCCATGTCATGTCATTTAATAATCTGGAGAATCTCCATGTCATGTCATTTAATAATCTGGAGAATCCCCATGTCATGTCATTTAATAATCTGGAGAATCAATCTTTGTTCCTGGCTCCTGTAATATTAATTTATGAATGGGAGGAAAGGTACCTCCCATTCTTCAAATAATGAAAAAAACAAATAGGTTCAGAAGGTACCTCCCATTCTTCAAATAATGAAAAAAACAAATAGGTTCAGTTTTTGGGTGAATTTAATACCAGTAATTCTCATTATTATATAGTATCCCCGTACCAACCAGAACTACAGTATATGTATTAATACCAGTAATTCTCAATATTATATAGTATCCATGTACCAACCAGAACTATAGTATATGTATTAATACCAGTAATTCTCAATATTATATAGTATCCCTGTACCAACCATAACTACAGTATATGTATTAAAACCAGTAATTCTCAAAATTGTTAGTTTTTTTTTACCACATCTGTGGAGACAGTTCCACAGTGTGTCCACCGTTTCACTGTAAAGAAACCTTTCCTAACATGAAGATGAAACTTCTTTTCTTCCAACCTTAAAGGATGTCCACAGTCCCCTCTGATATGACCTATTATGAACAATGCACCAGAGAGTTCATTGTAGGGCCATTAAATATATTTATATAAGGTTATCATGTCCCCACGCAAACGTTGCTTTTCCAGTGTAAACAGCCCTAACTTGTCTAATCTGCCTGCATAGTCAAGCCCCTCCATTCCCCTTATTAATTTAGTTATAACTTGTCTAATCTGCCGGCACAGTCAAGCCCCCCCATTCCCTTTATTAATTTAGTTATAACTTGTTTAATCTTACTGCATATTCAAGACCCTCCATTCCCCTTATTAATTTAGTTGCCCTTCTCTGAACTGCTTCCATTTCCAGGATGTCCCTTTTGTATATGGGATTCCAAAACTGCACCGCATATTCCAAATGAGGCCTTACCAGTGCCTTGTAAAGAGGGAGAATAATATCTTTCTCTCTTGAATCTATTCCCCTCTTTATACAAGACAATACCTTGCTAGCTCTAGCTGTTGCTACCTGGCATTGTTTGCTACAGCTAAGTCTGTTATCTACCAGAACCCCCAAATCTTTTTCCATTACAGATTCACTTAACACAGAGTTAAATTTATGGTGTAGGGGGCACAGGGATTATTAAATCCCAAATGCATCACCTTACATTTATCAACATTGAATCCCATCTGCCATTCTGCTGCCCATTTTGATAATCTATCTAGGTCTGCTTGCAGCACTTGCACATCATTGGAAGTTTCCAAAGCTCTGCATAATTTAGTGTCATCAGCAAACACAGAGACCTTGTTCTTAATGTCCCTTCTAAGTCATTTATAAACAGATTAAACAGAAGTGGCCCCAGTACAGAACCCTGAGGGGCCCCACTTAGAACTTTACCCACATAGATGTAGCTCCATTAAACACCACTCTCTGTTTGCGATCCAATAACCAGTTCTCTATCCATGTACAAATGATTTTTTCTAGGCCAACAGTCCTCAGTTTATACATTAGTCGCTTACATTGATGGGGAATTAGGGCATTACCGCAATCGTACATTTACGGCGTTTGTAGAATACCATGCAGTAGTAAAATACCACAATGGTTTTCTGTGGGTGAGCGGAGATTTACAATAGTGATTGTAAATGCACAATAGTTTTAACGATCGTTAAAGTCACGGTAACTGTAAAAAGTGACACACGCCTTTATAAATATGGCCCTAGCTTTCTTTTTTTCCCTAGATAATATCCCTTAATTTTTGCTAAATCTCTATTATGCTTCACCTGTTTATACAGGTTTGAGATCCTTTTTCATACTTGACAATCTGGAATAGTTGTAGATATGACTATGGCCCCCAAACAATTCCAACATTCAGGGAATATTAATATTGGTTTTCTTGGTGTTCAAACCTCTGAGGTTGGATTCACTGGATTTTCACCAATGCACCTGAACTGGATTTTCACCAATGCACCGAATCCAACCTCAGAGGTTTTGAACACCAAGAAAACCAATATTAATATTCCCTGAATGTTGGAATGTTTGGGGGCCCATATTTCTACAACTATTCCAGATTGTCAAGTATGAAAAGGATCTCAACCTGTTATAAACAGGTGAACATAATAGAGATTTAGCAAATAAGGAATTAAGGGAATTATCTAGGGAAAAAAAAGAAAGCTAGGGCCATATTTATAAAAGGCGTGTGTCACTTTTACAGTTACCGTGACTTTAACGATCGTTAAAACTATTGTGCATTTACAATCACTATTGAAATCTCCGCCTCACCCACAGAAAACATTGTGGTATTTACTACTGCATGGTATTCTACAACGCCGTAAATGTAGATTGCGGGTAATGCCTAATTCCCCATCAATGTAAGCGACTAATGATATAAACTGAGGACTGTTGGCCTGAGAAAAAATCATTTGTACATGGATAGAGAAATGGTTATTGGAACGCAACAGAGAGTGGTGTTTAATGGAGCTACATCTATGTGGGTAAAGTTCTAAGTGGGGCCCCTCAGGGTTCTGTACTGGGGCCACTTCTGTTTAATCTGTTTATAAAATGACTTAGAAGGGACATTAAGAACAAGGTCTCTGTGTTTGCTGATGACACTAAATTATGCAGAGCTTTGGAAACTTCCAATGATGGCAAGTGCTGAAGCAGACCTAGATGATTATCAAAATGGGCAGCAGAATGGCAGATGGGATTCAATGTTGAATAAATGAAGGTGATGCATTTGGGATTAATAATCCCTGTGCCCCCTACACCATAAATTTAACTCTGTGTTAAGTGAATCTGTAATGGAAAAAAGATTGGGGGTTCTGGTAGATAACAGACTTAGCTGTAGCAAACAATGCCAGGTAGCACAGCTAGAGCTAGCACGTATTGTTTGATAAAGAGGGAAAGATTCAAGAGAGAAAGAAATTATTCTCCCTTTTACAACTAAGGCCTCATTGGACAGCGTCAGCTGAATGCGACAATATGCGTACTTTTGAGTTGGGATCCTATACTCAGTAAGGACATCACTGTGACATGGTGCAGAGAGAAGTTGAATCCAATCTAATATAGGGGACAGTCGGAGAGAGCCTACAGGAAGTTGACTATGAATATGCATGATACAAGTTATCTAAATTATAAGGGAATGGGGGGGCTTGACTGTGCCGGCAGATTAGACAAGTTATAACTAAATTAATAAGGGGAATGGAGGGGCTTGACTATGGAGGCAGATTAGACAAGTTAGGGCTTTTTACACTGGACAAAGCAACGTTTGCGTGGGGACATGATAACCTTATATAAATATAATTAATGGCCCATACAATGAACTCTCTGTGCATTGTTCACTATAGGTCATATCAGAGGATCGTGGACATCCTTTAAGGTTGGAAGAAAAGAAGTTTCATCTTCATGTTAGGAAAGGTTCTTTACAGTGAGAACGGTGGTGACACTGTGGAACTGTCTTCCAGCAGATGTGGTAAGTGTAAAAAAAAAACTAAAAAATTTTGAGAATTACTGGTATTAATACATATACTGTAGTTCGGTTGGTACAGGATACTATATAGTATTGAGAATACTGGTATTATACATATACGTAGTTTGGTGGTACGGGAACTGATACATATAATATTGAGATAAACTGGTATTAATACATACACTGTAGTTCTGGTTGGTAGGGGATACTATAATATGAGATTACTGGTATAATACATTACTGGTTATGTGGTACGGGATACTATATAATATTGAGAATAATAGTATTAAACATACACGTAGTTCTGGTTGGTACGGGGATACTATATATATTGAGAATTACTGGTATAATACATATACTGTAGTTCTTGTTGGTACAGGGATTATATATAATATTGAGAATTACTGGTATTAATACATATACTGTAGTTCTGGTTGGTAATGGGGATACTATATAATATTGAGAATTACTGGTATTAATACATATACTGTAGTTCTGGTTGGTACGGGGGGATATTATATATATTGAGAATTACTGGTATTAAACATATACTGTAGTTCTGGTTGGTACAGGGATATATAAATATTGAGAATTACTGTTATTAATAAATATACTGTAGTTCTGGTTGGTACAGGGATACTATATAATATTGAGAATTACTGTATAATACATATACTGTAGTTCTGGTTGCTACAGGGATACTATATAATATTGAGAATACTGGTATTAATACCTATACTGTAGTTCTGGTTGGTACGGGGATACATATAATATTGAGAATTACTGGTATTAATACATATACTGTAGTTCGGTGGGTACGGGGAATATATAATATTGAGAATTACTGGTTTTAATACATATACTGTAGTTATGGTGGTACAGGGATACTAATAATATGAGAATTACTGGTATTAATACTATACTATAGTTCTGGTTGGTACATGGATACTATATAAATTGAGAATTACTGGTATTAATACATATACTGTGAGTTCTGGTTGGACGGGGATACTATATAATAATGAGAATTACTGGTATTAAATTCACCCAAAAACTGAACCTATTTGTTTTTTTCATTATTTGAAGAATGGGAGGTACCTTACCTCCCATTCATAAATTAATATTACAGGAGCCAGGAACAAAGATTGAAAGCTTATCCATGTGCATGATCCATAGCAGACACTTCAAACAGGTCCTGACTGTTTCCAGGTTAAACTATACTATAGTGCACATGCTGTATTATTTTGTTGGGACGACCAGCACAACAGTTTGTATCTGCCAGGTTGGTGTCCTGTATCAAGATACTGCTGAAGCAACTAAGGAAGGCCTGCAGTAGCAGTTTTCTTTGGGAAGTAGGAATTATCCATCCTACCTCCTTTCCCAGGTACTTTTCATTTTGAACTGTTTTAATACTTTATAGGAGTGGACATGTACTTTCATACAACCAACATGATCTGGGAAGGGCTGCATGGAAGATTCTCCAGATTATAAATGACATGACATGGCGAGTCCTCAGTCTTATTAATGACATGACATGGCGATTCTCCAGATTATTAAAGACATGACATGGCGATGATTATCCAGATTATTAAAGGACCATGACTGGCGATTCTCCAGATTATTAAAATGACATGACATGGCGATTTCTCCAGATTATTTAAATGACATGACATGGCGATTCTCCAGATTATTAAATGGAAATGACATGGAGATTCTCCAGATTATTAAATGACCATGACATGGCGATTCTCCAGATTATTCAATGGACATGACATGGAGATTCTCCAGATTATTAAATGACCATGACATCGAGCACGCACTTACTCCAGCAGAGTTATGAATGATGCTTGACTGGGTGTTAGATGATTCTCCAGATGCTTGATTACGATGTTACCATGTGGATCAGAGTGCCGAATTTGATGTCTTCCACTGAGTTATGTGGCATGAGCCTTTTCGATTCTCAACTGGATTTTCACCAATGCACCTGAACTGGATTTTCACCAATGCACCTGAACTGGATTTTCACCAATGCATCTGACATGAACCTTCCAGTAATATAAACTATGTCAATGGGAAAGACTGAGATTGATTTGTGATCTTGGTGAAAGTCGTATCAAAAGGCCAATGTGCTGACAAGAAGAGGCGGAATAAACTACATGGATCCAAATACACCATAGAGATTGTCGAACTATTGAAAGTTCGGTCCGTTTTCGAACTTTCGAACTATTGTAAAAGTTCGAAAGTTCTAAAGTTCGAAAACGGACCCATTAAAGTCTATGGGAGGCAAATAGTTCGAAAAGTTCGAGTCAAATACAACAAAAATATTAATGTTAACTTAATGTAAATGGCTGTGGGACCCGGGAAATGGTCTGGTATTACACCACCTACTTGGCCAACGGTAAATACCGTAAGGAACTATCACAATGAATATTTGGTATGGAGGATTACTGAACGTAACCTTGATTAAACCCACGTACGCTTAAAAATAGCTTGAGTGCAGAAAATTCCTTTTTTGGCTTCTATGGGTCCATTTTCAAATTTTTGGATTTTCTAATTTTTCCGGAATTTAAAAAATGTAGTTTCTACCCACAATACACAAAATTGTTCAACTCCCTTCACTAATATTCAGCTGACTTTGAGAAAACACCCACAGATATACATTAATCTACATAAGATCAGTGAACATATTATTCTCTAATACTGTGTTTTATACCTGTTAATGGCCATCTAAGCTCTTTAGCCATTTTATACTCTGATGGTCCATTAACACTAGAACAAAGTATATAGGGCACTAACTGTGCTATAGTAATACAGAGAGCAGACGGCAGCCCCCAATATTAAATCCTTTAATGTACGGTAATAGGGATATACAAATTAAAAACATTTAAAAAGGAAAGCTGACTTGGATTGCTGACTGGTAAATTGGGAGGAACTTGTGAACTTAGCAATTTAGATGTGTTCTTTCCATACACAATGTTATATTTTGCCTGCGTTGACTGCCGGTCCGTTAAAACATACAGTGATCAATATGGGATTTATATAATATTTATTTTTTGCATTTTATTGGTTTGAAAAATTTTTTTTGCCTTGGTTCAAAATGATATGAAATTCATCTAAATTTCCAATTCTTGGGGAAGTTTCAATCCTAACATCCACCTGGTTTGTAAAAAATATCAAGTAATCCCTTTAAATAACTTCATCTACTATCATGCTTTATGGTCCTGCAAATGTCACTTTGTAATTTAAATGTGTTCAATAGAAGGGGACATCAATGTGCATCAATTTCTGTTTAATCCTCTTTCAACTGAACCAAGATGTTCTTTTCCCCAATGTCCCCATGTAACAGGAATTAGCCTATAAAGAGGTCAAGTTAACAAAACAACATTAACAACAATGGCAGTAACATAATCGTACGTACAGAATGTAAAACCATTCTCGCTTATCATGGGATTCCAAAAGGAGACTTCTAACTGATGTAGTATCGCATTTTAATGTTAAAAACCCATCATAACACGACATGTCCACCAGGCAACCTTAATGGGGTGGAAATGAAATGTTTAGAGACAGATATTTCTGTACAATTGAAACCTGTCTGGGTTTAGGGAACAGACGTTAATGTGGTGGGTTCTCTCATTGAAGTCTAAATAACGTTATGTGTTTGGAATGTTTGAAACCTGCATCCTTTAAGTGTTCAGTCAACTTTGTTTCCTGTAACCTGTCTACAGGCTGTAGATGGAAGAACCCAGATGTCATTGGTGAAAGCCACTTCCAACAGGTCCATTCCCATACTTAAACCTCTCATTTTGTTTACACGGTAATGTTCTAAGATCTCTCTCCTCCATCAATAAATATTCATGGAATTGTGTACAAACCACACATTGTATTACCTTGGGAAGGCTGACATGACCTTTTCAAGCTGTGTGTGCTGTGTAATTAAGTGGCTTAACACATATCAACACTATCTAGTTTGTCGTCTCTTAGAATTCATCTTCAAAAGAATTTCCAAGTCATCGCCTGAGATGTTACTTCTTTTCTCTCATCTTTGGAGCCTGAGACAATGATAATATTTTTAATTACACTGGAACCAATTTGTCCGTGTTGAATTATACAGCTATGAGAACAAGTCTCTTCTTGTGCTGCATTCCGTCTCGGGTTTCGATATCATGGTTTTTGTGTTGACAATGAAGAAGAAATAATGTTGGCTTAACATTGCTGAACATGGAATAACATGCTGGGTACAAGCTCTTACAATAGTCAACATGGACAGTACCCATTAGTATCTAACTTAGTATAGATCAATTTTTTTCATCAAGTTATTCATAACTTTCTACCCCCTGCATTCTCACCGACCATTTTATACCATGTCCATCCCACCGCAAAAATCTATCACCGACCATTTTATACCATGTCCATCCCACCGCAAAAATCAGTCACGGACCATTTTATATCATGTCCATCCCACCACTAAAATCTATCACCGACCATTTTATACCATGTCCATCCCACCGCTAAAATCTATCACCGACCATTTTATATCATGTCCATCCCACCGCTAAAATCTATCACCGACCATTTATATATCATGTTCCATCCACCGCAAAATCTATCACCGACCAATTTTATACCATGTCCATCCCACCGCAAAAATCAGTCACGGACCATTTTATACCATGTCCATCCCACCGCTAAAATCTATCACCGACCATTTTATACCACATGTCGCATCCCACCGCTAAATCTATCACCGACCATTTTATATCATGTCCATCCCACCGCAAAATCTATCACGCCCATTTTATACATGTCCCATCCCCCCGCAAAAATCAGTCACGGACCATTTTATATCATGTCCATCCCACCGCTAAATCTATCACCGACCATTTTATACATGTCCATCCCACCGCTAAAATCTATCACCGACCATTTTATATCATGTCCATCCCACCGCTAAAATCTATCACCGACCATTTTATATCATGTCCATCCCACCGCTAAAATCTATCACCGACCATTTATATACATGTCCATCCCACCGCAAAAATCTATCACCGACCATTTTATATCATGTCCATCCCACCGCAAAAATCTATCACACGACCATTTTATATCATGTCATCCACTCCACTCACCGCTAAAATCTATCACGACCATTTTATACCATGTCCACCCACCGCTAAAATCTATCACCGACCATTTATATCAGTCCTCCCCGCAAAAATCTATCACCCGCCCATTTTATATCATGTCCATCCCACCGCTAAATCTATCACCGACCATTTTTATCGTCCATCCCACCGCTAAATCTACTCACCACACTATCACCGACCATTTTATATCATGTCCATCCCACCGCTAAAATCTATCACCGACCATTTATATCATGTCCATCCCACCGCTAAAATCTATCACCGACCATTTTATATCATGTCCATCCCCACCGCAAAAATCTATCACCGACCATTTTATATCATGTCCATCCCACCGCAAAAATCTATCACCGACCATTTTATATCATGTCCATCCCACCGCTAAAATCTATAACCGACCATTTTATATCATGTCCACCCCACCGCTAAATCTACACACCGCCATTTTATATCATTTCCATCCCCACCGCTAAAACTATCTCACCGACCATTTTATATCATGTCCATCCCACGCAAAAATCTATCACCGACCATTTATATCATGTCCCATCCCACCGCTAAAATCTATCACCGACCATTTTTATATCATGTCCACCCCACCGCAAAAATCGATCACCAGACCATTTTATATCATGTCCATCCCACCGCAAAAATCTATCACCGACCATTTTATTCATGTTCCATCCCACCGCTAAAATCTATCACCGACATTTTATATCATGTCCATTCCCCACCGCAAAAATCTATCACCGACCATTTATATCATGTCCATCCCCACCGCTAAATCTATCACCGACCATTTTATACCATGTCCCATCCACCCCGCTAAATCTATCACTGACCATTTTAATCATCATAGTCCATCCCACCGCTAAAATCTATCACCGACCATTTTATATCATGTCCATCCCACCACTAAAATCTATTACCGACCATTTTATACCATGTCCATCCCACCGCTAAAATCTATCACCGACCATTTTATATCATGTCCATCCCACCCGCTAAAATCTATCACCGACCATTTATATCATGTCCATCCCACCACTAAAATCTATACCGACCATTTTATACCTGTCCATCCCCCGCTAAAATCTATCACCGACCATTTAATTCATGTCCATCCCTCGCTATAATCTATCACCGACCATTTTATACCATGTCCATCCCACCTCACCGCTAAATCTATCACCGACCATTTTATATCATGTCCATCCCACCTAAAACTATCACCGACCATTTTATACCTGTCCATCCACCGCTAAAAATCTATCAACGACATTTTATACATGTCCATCCCACCGCTAAATCTATCACCGACCATTTTATATCATGTCCATCCCACCACTAAAATCTATACACCGACCATTTTATATCATGTCCATCCCACCACTAAAATCTATCACCGACCATTTTATATCATGTCCATCCCACCACTAAAATCTATCACCGACCATTTTATATCATGTCCATCCCAACCCACTAAAATCTATCACCGACCATTTTATATCATGTCCACCCCCACCGCTAAAATCTATCACCGACCATTTTAATACATGTGCCATCCCACACTAAAATCTATCACCGACCATTTTATACCAGTTTCCATCCCACCACTAAATTCTTCTACCGACCATTTATATCATGTCCCTCCCACCACTAAACATCTATCACACCGCCATTTATATATCATGTCCATCCCATCGCTAAAATCTATCCGCCATTTTATACACCAGTCCACCCCATCGCTAAAATCTGTCACCCCGACCATTTTATTCATGTCCCATCCCACCGTAAAACTATCACCGACCATTTATATCATGTCCATCCCACCGCTAAAATCTACACCGACCATTTTATATCATTTTATATCATGTCCATCCCATCGCTAAATCTATCACCGACCATTTTATATCATGTCCAATCCATCCCACCACTAAAATCTATCACCAACCATTTTATATCATGTCCATCCCACCACTAAAATCTATCACCGACCATTTTATATCATTTTATATCATGTCCATCCCACCGCTAAAATCTATCACCGACCATTTTTATATTGTCCAATCCTCCCCCCGCTAATCTATCACACACCATTTTAATATCATGTCCATCCCACCGCTAAAATCTATCACCAACCTTTTTATACCATGTCCATCCCACGCTAAAATGATCATACACCGACCATTTTATTACCATGTCCTCCCACCGCTAATCTATCACTCACCGACCATTTTATATCATGTCCAATCCATCCCACCACTAAAATCTATCACCGACCATTTTATATCATATCCATCCCACCGCTAAAATCTATCACCGACCATTTTATATCATGTCCATCCCACCACTAAAATCTATCACCGACCATTTATATCATGTCCACCCCACCGCTAAAATCTATACCGACCACCATTTTTATATCATGTCCCCCCACCGCAAAATCTATATCACCGACCATTTATACCATGTCCATCCCACCGCTAATCTATCACCGACCATTTACCATGTCCATCCCCACCCAAAATCTATTACCGACCATTTTATATCATGTCATTCCACCGCTAAAATCTATCACCACCATTTTATAAACCATGTTCCATCCCACCACTAAAATCATTACCGACCACTTTTATATTTGTCCATCCACTGCTAAAAATCTATTACCGACCATTTTATTCATGTCCATCCCACCGCTAAAATCTATCACTGACCATTTTATATCATGTCCATCCCACCACTAAAATCTATCACCGACCATTTTATATCATGTCCATCCCACCGCTAAAATCTATCACCGACCATTTATACCATGTCCACCCCACCGCTAAAATCTATCACCGACCATTTTATACCATGTCCATCCAACCACTAAATTATACAACCGACCATTTTATATCATGTCCCTCCCACCGCTAAAATCTATCCACCGACCATTTTATATCATGTCCATCCCACCACTAAAATCTATTACCGACCATTTACCGACCATCCCACCGCTAAAATCTATCACCGACCATTTTATACCATGTCCACCCCCACTGCTAAAATCTATTACCGACCATTTTATATCATGTCCATCCCACCGCTAAAATCTATCACCGACCATTTTATATCATGTCCATCCCATCGCTAAAATCTATCACCGACCATTTTATATCATGTCCACCCCCCCCACTAAAATCTATTACCGCCCATTTTATATCATGTCCATCCCACCGCTAAAATCTATTACCGACCATTTTATACCATCCATCCCCCGCTAAAATCTATCACCGACCATTTTATATCATGTCCATCCCACCGCTAAAATCTATCACCGACCATTTTATATCATGTCCATCCCACCGCTAAAATCTATCACCGACCATTTTATATCAGGTCCACCCCCACACTCATTACACAAATAAGGAATATTATGTGTAAATTCTCCTTTAAGGAATAATATTCCCATCCCCGTGTTCCCTGCTGGTCTAGAGGTAAGATAGTCTGAACTTACTCCCAGTCTTTCCAAAATCAACTGAAATCTCATTTTCGCTGTAAAGGAAGCAGATGGCTGTAATATTCTGGCCATGGCAGAGTTTTAGAGGTTTAAAAACAAACTAGAAACCAAGGCACATGGTTAAGAACGATGACATTCTCAACCTGGAATTTCTGGTCCCTCCTAAAATTTGCTTATGAATGAAAACCAAGCTCTGTTTGAACTCAGCCTTCCTTTACTTCAACATTCAGGAGAGTCATAAAAATCTTGGAATCTGCTTGAAAAGATTCATTTTAGTGCTTTCCAAAAGAAAAACATTATGACTTCTCCCCCATTCATTGGATTATGGATTGACAGAACAAGAAGCAACCACTCGGCCCTTGCAGGTCGGAAGGGACTCAGATTAAATTTATCAGGATGTGTCATTAAAAGAACCAGAGGATGTTGTGTTTCTCAGACTCCATGAGTAACAGTTTATTTAAAAATATTTGAAGTTTCATTAAAGTGAAGCAGACAGGATATAGGAACTATAAACTACAGAGCAAAGCGAAACCTGGCGTCTCTTTCCCAGAAGAAATCATGGCTTGCTTCATTGTAGAGTTGGCTGTTTCCAAGAAATCAATTTTACGGGACATGTTGGCACAACCCAGAAAGTGAAGAGAGGGGAATGCTGGGAGAGCATTAAAGGACAAGTCAGGGAAAGGGATGATTGAAAATTTGGGGTGCTACCAACCTGGTAAAATAACAATATCCACGCAACATAGGAGTCATCTACTCATTAAGAGCCACTCACCTTGCCTTAAGCATGCTTCCTTTCTACATTAGTGAAAAAAGCACAAGCACCTGCGCCCTGGAATGGCTGTTTCACATGTGCAGAGAATTTTTGTATTTGCCTTGCAAACCAAACTGATAGCAAGAGATAAGAAACCCAGAGGGCCTTGGAGATGAGTTACGGTAAATGAAAAGTCATAAAATGACAATGAAGGGTCTGAAATGCTACAGAGAGATCCAGGTCTTGTTTAAAGTCATTGGTTTGCAAGAAGTCTGCCTGGAAAAACTTGGGAACTAGAACTAACAGCTTTATAAGAAAGGTATACTTTGGTCTGTACAGCAGAAACATGGCTAAATGATTTATGTGACTGGGCAGTAAATATTGAAGGATGCTACTTATTTAGACATGACAGATTTAATAAGAAAGTAGGGGGAGTATGTATCTATGTAGGCTAAGCAAAAGATTTGGAAACCAAATCTAAAAAGATTAGGTAGTCCTTTGCAAAAACATGGCGCTAAACCCCCCACAACTCTCAACCATCTAAAGACTATGGTGTGAGATTCCTGTTAGGACTTGCCCTGTTTGCTCCCGGTAAATCTGTCCCTGAAGATGTCTAATTGATTTCTCTGGTTCACATTCCAGGTTCCAATCGCCTGTTTACCCACGTTAACATTCAGTGACTTGTAAACCACTTGGTCTCACCAGACACTAAAGAAGAGAAGAAACAGAACTTTGAATCTTTCACAAAATAAACCAAATGCCGCAAAGTAACAATAATATTCCAGAAACTAATAAAAGGCAAATCTCTGGGCAGAAATGATCCCTGACACTATGAAAGTCTTCTATTCATCCCAACTAATGGGACAAAGTGAAAAAATGACTTTATCCTTTTCTATATTTCTAGAGCTGCCAGGAACCTTTCACCCTCCGTTCTCCCCAAATCTCCCCATGTCCAGTTGTTGGTTCCTAGGGATCGGAAGGTCAGATAAGTGGCAGGTAGAGGGGGGTAGTGGTGGTAATTAATTAGTTTCATAGGGAAATGCCTAGAGGAATAACACATTTATTTTTACATTTATAACACTGCGTTCCTTTCATTAAAAAAGGGGAACTAAACACCTTCTTCTGTTGGTTACAAGCCCACTGGATCAGGTGGTTGGATACTTTATCCATGGCGTGTGTGTGTGTGTGTGCGTGTGTGTGCGTGTGTGTATAGGTGTGGGGTGCAGTGTGTGGGGTGTGTCGTGAGTGAGTGTATATGGTTAGGTGCCGGGGGTTAGTGGGTGTGTGTGTGTGTGTGCGTTCGTGCATGAGTGTATAGGTGTGGGTGTGTAGGTGTGTGTTTGTGTGTGTGTGTGCTTGAGTGTATAGGTGTGGGTGTGTGTTTGTGTGTGAGTGTTAGATGTGGGTGTGAGGTGGTGTGTGTGTGTGGTGTGTGCATGCGTGAGTGTATAGGTGTGGGTGTGTGTTTGTGTGTGGGTGTGTGTGCGTGCGTTCGTGCATGAGTGTATAGGTGTGGGTGTGTAGGTGTGTGTTTGTGTGTGTGTGTGCTTGAGTGTATAGGTGTGGGTGTGTGTTTGGGTGTGGTGGTATAGATGTGGGTGTGCATGGTGTTGTTTGTGTGTGTGTGCTTGAGTGTATAGTGGTGGGTGTGTGTTATGTGTGAGTGTATAGATGTGTGTGTGCAGGTTGTGTGTTGTGTGTGTGTGATGCGTGAGTGTATAGGTGTGGGTGTGGTTGTGTGTGAGTGTATAGTGTGGGTGTGCAGGTGTGTGTTGTGTGTGTGTGGCTTGAGTGTATAGGTGTGGGTGTGTGTGTTTGTGTGTGAGTGTATAGATGTGGGTGGCGGTGTGTGTTTGTGGTGTTGTGCTTGAGTGTATAGGGTGGGTGTGTGTTGTGTGTGAGTGTATAGATGTGGGTGTGCAGGTGTGGTTTGTGTGTGTGTGCTTGGTGTATAGGTGTGGGTGTGTGTTTGTGTGTGAGTGTATAGATGTGGTGTGCAGGTGTGTGTTTGTGTGGTGTGCTTGAGATGTATAGGTGTGGGTGTGTGTGTTGTGTGTGTGAGTGTATAGATGTGGGTGTGCAGGTTGTGTGTTTGTGTGTGTGTGTGTGCATGCGTGAGTGTATAGGTGTGGGTGTGTAGGTGTGTGTTTGGTGTGTGTGTGTGTGTGTGCCTGTATGATAAGGTGTGTGTGTGTGTGTGTGTGTGGGTGTGTAGGAGCTGGTGTAACCTTTTAAGTTATTGGGGGAAATGCATTGACATGTATTAAATAAAAATGAAGTTTTATTAAAACTCCCGAACATTGCTCCATATTTAGTTTATTTCCTGCATCTAAATTCGGATCACCAGGATCTAGGAAGCAAGAGCGGACGAGATTATATATATAACAAGATACGCGGAGCCCCCGAGGGTCTGGTAACCCCTTGGGGTAAAGTCTCCAACCTCCAGATCCATTGAACTTCCAATTGTTGCAGTTTCTTATCTCTCAGCAGTCCAGTAATGGTGGGCGGAATGTGATCGATGGCCATTCATTTAAACATGCATAACTTGGGGACGACCGTCTTAAAATGTCGTGCCACTGACTGTTGGCCATATTTATTGCCTGTTTAGAAAGTGCCGCCCTTATGGAAGCTCTATGATTGTTCCTACGTTCCCTGTTGGTGGTAGCCACATAATACAGTCCACACGGACAGATAATGTTATAAACCACATGTATAGTTTGTAATTGATAGGAAACCAGTGTTTACCAGTGTACACACATACATACAGTGTGTGGAAGCGGGAAGTCTTTACCAGCCAAGGCGTATCTACAAGTCTGGCAACCCAATCACCGTACACAACCCATTGCCTTGTTTCTGTTCAGCCAATAACCAACAAATGATGTCAATTTGGAGCTCTACTGTAACCTTCCTCTGTGTCTTACATATCAGCCTTACATATCTCCCAATGTTTATAGAAACTCTGTCTAATATGTGGGCTGAGTGGGGTAAACCCCACTGTGTCATCATATCTTTTGGGGTATTTTTCCGTGGTGTATCAATCTTACCAGCACATCGTTCATACACCTTGGACAACTGTTGTCCCAACATCTCCTTATTCTACCCACAAATCTCTCCACCATTTCGTTGATTTTGACAGATGTCAACCCAAGAATTTGTTGATGTTTCCTAAAAAGAGTTTTCTTATCAATGAATATTATACACACATCTAGAAAATCAATGGACTCATTAATGATAGAAGCGCTAAACTTAATCGGAGTATCCAACCCATTAAAGCTGTCAATACCTCCCTGGGCTCCAATGTGGTCCCCAAATCATAAATCATCAATATATCTTTTATTTAGTAAAATGTGGTCTTTAAACATCGGGAAAATCTGTTTCCTTGAGAAATCCCGAGGGGATTCAGGGTGCGGAATGTGCCGATAGGTAGATTTGACTAGAATTCTGTGCGAAATGGGTCAGTATTAGTGATGGCCCAGTTTGCGGATCCGAATCTGCATCCGCGGCAGATTTACCTCATTTGCGAACGGCGGATATCGCAGATTTTCCGGTTTTCTGCCTGCCAAACTTTTCCAAACTGCGTTTTCGACAATTTTCGAACTTACGGGGATTTCTCGTATTTTCAAGAATGCAGGAAATACGTATTTTCGAAGAATCCTCGTATTTTCGAGGATTTTTTTCATTTTAATGGGTCCGCACGCGGATTTTCGAATTTTTCAGAAAATTCGTGGTTCCTCGAGCGGACCGGATTTTGCGAAGTTCAGACATCTCTAGTCAGTATCCTCAATAAACGCTCTTAACATTTACTTTTGTTGGTTGTACAACAATCCAGTACTTGGGTTGATTTAAAGTGATTTTGAGTCACGTCATTTCCCCAAATGTAAACATGATACTAAGGTGGATTAAGGAAAACGTGGAACAATATCGGAAGGAATTGGTACAATTTAAAAAACAAAAAGTGAATAAGGTCCAGATGGATTATAAAGAAAATAGGATGTATGGTTGGCTTAGAGAGAATCATGGATATCAAAATAGGAGGGTGAGAACATGTAAACCCATCACCATAGACTCGTCAGGGGATTCTCAGGGGTCAAAAGGTGATGAGGGAAGTTTGGGGTCTTTGCCTAGGAGTGATCCTATTTTTTTAATGGTCACCACTAGAGATGTCCGAACTTCGCAAAATCCGATCCGCTCGACCAACCCGCGAATTTTCAGAAAAATTAGAAAATTCAAAAATCCGCGAGCGGACCGATTAAAACGCATTAAAACGAATATTAAATTATTATTATTTGAGGAAAATCCTCAAATACGAGAAATCCTCGTAATTTCAAAAATTTTCGAAAACGTGGTTCGGAAAAGTTCGGAAGGCGGAAAACCAGAAAATCCGTGATATCCGCCGTTCGCGAACAAGGTAAATCTGGGTTCAGATCCGCGAACTGGGCCATCACTAATCACCACCCGTCAAGCCTTAAATAAAAAGGGAAAGACACCAGATTAGAAGGGGAGGGTGGTCCCAGAGGAAAACGTCCCAGACATCCCCCCAAGGAGTGATATTTCATCTCTTGTCATCTGTTCCAGTCCCTAGGACAAAATCATTAGATCATGAGATTGATCTGTTTAAATTAAAATTGAGGGATTTCACAAAGAACAAACGATGGTCAGTAAATGAAATAATATGTTTAATCCTCCTAACTCCACAGTTCTATTACTGTTACGTAATGTAATAATATGATATCATGGTCATTTAAACAAGGGTTTAACTAGAACTCTCAATTCCTCTAACAATACAGTCAAGTTACTTACTTGTCCTTATTGGATTGTGTATGGTAAATTGTCCTTGGTGCTACAATTATTATTGTCCATGCATGTATTTACTGGAGCCCTGGAGCAAGGATGTAAGATGCTCTGTAGTTATTCATTGACATTGAAATCCCCACTGGAAAGGGTTAATGGGTTTGGCCTGAACCTTCTCCTTTGTATGGAGTTACCAGCAAATTGGAAGCATCTGTGATTTTAAAAACCGATAGAAATTGTTTCTTCTTTTTCCTTTAGAACTTTCTGACCTTAGAAGGTTTAATTGGGGAGGAGCAGGAATTTGTAGAGATTGCAGGGCAGTTTATGGAACCATAGGGGTGTGGGGGAGGGAATCTCATTACCTTGCAATTCTGCTGCTCTCTCTGCAAAAAGTATCATCTCTTAGAGCCAGGGGCCACAATCCACGTGGTTCACAACCAAGGGCTTGCATGGGTTTAGTTGGTTGGCTTGACTTATTCTGGCCATGTTTGTCGTATTTTATTTGCAGGTAAAATCTTAAAGGACATGTCCCCCCTAGAATAAAAAAACATAATTACCGTCCCTGATGCCCAGAATACTTACCATGCCCAGCTGCACATCAGAGCCAATGACGCCTCCTCTGAAATAGCAACTACTACAGTTTGTGCCTTTGTGCATTTGGGGAGTGGGGAGTATAGATTTTTGTGCTGGGCGTAGACATTCCCTTGGTAGAACTGTTTCTACTTGCACACAAGGATCCTCAGGGGAGTGGCTATGTTTAACCAAACAAGCCAATCAAAGGAGACACTAAAACACCCCAGTGTTAAGAAAGAAAATGTTCATCCCCTGAGTCAAGGCCTCCCAACCTGTTTATCTGCAACTAAACTTTATTTATAAACTATTGCTTATATGTCCAGGTCATTCCAGTAGAAACTGTTATTTTAGCAATCAAATTAAAGTTACTCCAACATAGAACGTCATTGTTCACCACAAACAACGTTGGCCTAGTGAATGTTTTGTAACCATGTTAATATTCCCAGGATCACTAGACCATATGGGGCACTAGTATCTGTACTAGTGCCCCATATGGTATAGTAGTATCTGCACTAGAGCCCACATGGTATCATAGTATCTGTACTAGTGCCCCATATGGTATAGTAGTATCTGTACTAGTGCCCCATATGGTATCATAGTATCTGTACTAGTGCCCCATATGGTATCATAGTATCTGTACTAGTGCCCCATATGGTATCATAGTATCTGTACTAGTGCCCCATATGGTATAGTAGTATCTGTACTAGTGCCCCATATGGTATCATAGTATCTGTACTAGTGCCCCATATGGTATAGTAGTATCTGTACTAGTGCCCCATATGGTATCATAGTATCTGTACTAGTGCCCCATATGGTATCATAGTATATGTACTAGTGCCCCATATGGTATCATAGTATCTGTACTAGTGCCCCACCATAGGATATAGTGTATCTGTACTAAGTGCCCCTATGTATCATAGTATCTGTACTAGTGCCCATATGTATAAGTAATCTGTACTAGTGCCCCATATGGTATCATAGTATCTGTACTAGTGGCCCCATATGGTATCGATAGTATCTAGACACTAGATCGCCATGCAATGGTATCATAGTATCTGTACTAGTGCCCATATGGTAATAGTGTATCTCTGTACTAGAGCCCACATGGTATCATAGTATCTGTACTAGTGCCCCATATAGTATCATAGTATCTGTACTAGTGTCCCATATAATATCATAGTATCTGTACTAGTGCCCCATATAGTATCATAGTATCTGTACTAGTGCCCCATATGGTACATAGTATCTTACTAGTGCCCCATATGGTATCATAGTATCTTTACTAGTGCCCCATATGGTTTCATAGTATCTTTACTAGTGCCCCATATGGTTTCATAGTATCTGTACTAGTGCCCCATATGGTATCATAGTATCTTTACTAGTGCCCCATATGGTTTCATAGTATCTGTACTAGTGCCCCATATGGTATCATAGTATCTGTACTAGTGCTCCCATATGGTATCATAGTATCTGTACTAGTGTCCCATATGACATCTGTACTAGTATCTGTACTAATTATGGTATCATTATTTTTGTACTATTGTCCCTATAGTATTATAGTATTATAGTATCAGTACTAGTGCTCCATATAGTATCATAGTGTCTGTACTATTGTCCCTATAGATTTATAGTATCTGTACTAGTGCCCCATATAGTATCATAGTATCTGTACTAGTGCCCCATATAGTATCATAGTATCTGTACTATGTGCCCCATATGTATCATAGTATCTGTACTAGTGCCCACGTG
>JAACNH010000798.1:0-85709 GCA_019447015.1 Hymenochirus boettgeri | reverse complement strand
CTAGTGCCCCATATAGTATCATAGTATCTGTACTAGTGCCCCATATACCGGTGGTATCCTGGTATTTGTTCTATTGTCCCATATGATATCATAATATTTGTACTAGTGCCCCATATAGTATTATGGTATCTGTTCTATTGTGCCATATAGTATCATGGTATTGGTGCTAGTACCCCATATAGTATCATAGTATCTGTACTAGTGTCCCATATTCTAGTACCCCATATAGTATCATAGTATCTGTACTAGTGCCCCATATTCCGGTAGTATCATGGTATCTGTTCTATTGCCCCATATGATATCATAGTAAAACGCTCTAACATCACTTTTGTTGGGTTTTGTACAACAAATCCAGTACTGGGTTGATTTCAGTGATTTTGCGTCACGTCATTTCCACAATGGTAAACATGATACTAAGGGGATTAAGGAAAACGTGGGTGGCAATGGAATGGATGGAACAATAATCGGAACGGATGGTACAATTAAAAAAACAAAAGTGAATAAGGTCCAGATGGATTATGAAGAATAGGAGGTTATGGTTGGCTTAGAGAGAATCAGGAATATCAAAATCGGAGGTGTGAAGAACATGTAAAACCATCACCATTTGACTCGGCAGGGGATCTTTCAGGGGTCAAAAAGTGATGAGGGAAGTTTGGGGTATTGCCTAGAGTGAGCCTATTTTTTTAATGGTCCACCACTAGAGATGTCCGAATTCGCAAACTCCGATCGCTCGACAACCCGCGCAACGAATTTCAGAAAAATTAGAAAAATCAAAAATCGCGATGTGATCCGATTATAAAAGCATTTAAACGAATATTAAATTATTATTATTTGAGGAAAATCCTCAAATACGAGAATCCTGTAATTCAAAAATGTTCTTAAAAAGTGGTTGGAAAAAGTTTTCGGAGAAGGCGAAAACCAGAAAATCCGTGATATCCGCGTGTAGCGAACAAGGTAAATTGGGTTCAGATCGCGAATGGGCCCTCATTCATACCACCCGTCAGCCTTAAATAAAAAGGGAAAGGACACCAGATTAGAGAGGTGGTGAGGGTCGGTCCAGAGGAAAAAACGTCCCGACACCCCCAAGACGTGATAGTGATATTTCATCTCTTTCATTGTTCAGTCCCTAGGACAAATGCATTAGACATGAGATGATCGTTAAATTAAAAGGGGATTCACAAAGAACAAACGAGGTCAGTAAATGAAATAATATGTTATCCTCCTAACTCACAGTTTATACTGTTACGTAAGTAATAATTGATATCAGGGTACTTTAAACAAGTGTCACTAGACTCTCAATCTCTACAATACAGTCAAGTACTTACTTGTCATATGATTGTGTATGTAAATTGTCCTTGTGCTACAATTATTATTGTCCATGCATGTATTACTGGAGCCTGAGCAAGGATGAAGATGCTCGTAGTTATTCATTGACATGAAATCCCATGGAAAGCGGGTTAAGGGTTGGCCTGAACTTCACTTGTAGGAGTTACCAGCAAATCTGAAGCATCTGTTGCTTTTTAAAAACCGATTAGAAATGTTTCTTTTTTTTCCTTTAGATACTTTAGACCTTCGAAGGTTCATTGTGGCTGAGCGGAATTGAGAGATGCAGGGCCGTAGTTTATGGACCATAGGGGTGGGTGTGTGATGTGAAATCGATTACCTTGCAATTATGGCTGACTCTCTCTGCAAAACGTATCATCTCTTAGATCCAGGGGCAAAATCCTACGTGGTTCACAACCAAGGCATGGGTTTAGTTAGTGGTTGCTGGAATATTTCTGGCTCATGTTTGTCGTATTTATTTGCAAGTATAATTCCTTAAAGGGACCTGTCCCCCCTAGATTAAAAACACAATTACGTCCATGATGCCAGATATACTTACCATGACAGCTGCACATAGAGCCAATGACGCTCCTCTGAAACATTAGGTCAACTACTACAGTTGTGCCTTGTGCATTTGGGGAGTGGGGGAGTTATAGATTTGTGCTGGGATCGAGACATTCCACTTGGTCTAAACTGTTTCTACTTGCACACAGGATCTCAGGGGAGTGGCTTGTAAATCCAAACCAAGCCAACAAGAGACATAAAAAACACCCCAGTGTTAAGAAAGAAAAGTGTGTCATCCCCTGAGTTCCAAGGCTCCCAAACACTGTTTATTGAAACTAAAACCTTGATTATAAACAATATTGCTTATATGTCCAGGTCTTCAGTAGAATGTTATTTTGCAATCAATTATTTAAATACTCCAACATAGAACGGCCATTGTTCACCCACAAACAACGTTGGCCTACGTGAAGTTTGGAAACCTATGTTAACCAGGATCACTAGACATATGGTGGATAGTAGTATCTGTAACTAGTGCCCATATGGTACTAGTAGTATCTGCAACTGAGCCCACATGGTATCATAGTATCTGTTATTAGTGACCCATATGAGTATAGTAGTATTGTACTAGTGCCCCATATGGTAGCATAGTATCGTGTTTTTACTAGTGGCCCATATGGTTTCAAGTTATCGTGTACATCAGAGCCCCCATATGGTATCATAGATCTGTACTAGTGCCCCATATGGTATAGTGTATCTGTACTAATGCCCCAATGGTTAGCATAGTATCTGTACTAGTGCCCATATGGTCATAGTAGTCGTACTAGCTGCCCCCCCATTGGTAGTAGTAGTATCTTACTAGGCACCATATGGTTATATAGTATCTGTTCTAGGCCCCAATGTATCATAGTATATGTATAGGCCCCATATGGATCGTATCGTAACCTAGTGCCACATATGGATAGTAGTATCTGTACTAGTGCCCCATATGAATAGTAGGATTCTGTACTACGTGCCCCATATGGTATCATAGTCTCTGTACTAGTGCCCCCATATGGTACATAGTATCTGTACTAGTGACCCCATATGGTATCATTAGTATCTGTACTAGGCTAGTGCCCCAATTGTATCATAGTATGCGCACTAGAGCCCCATGGTATCATAGTATCTGTACTAGTGCCCCATATGGTATAGTAGTATCTGTTACTAGAGCCCACATGGTTCATAGTATCTGTACTAGTGCCCATGTTAGACATAGTATCTGTAACTGGTCCATATAATATCATAGGATCTGTACTAGTGCCATTAACCGGCATAGTATTGTATAGTGCCCATAGGTATCTAAGTATCTGAATAGTGCCCCATATGGTCTCTGCTAGTATATGTACTAGTGCCCCATAATTGTTTCATAGTTATCTTTACTAGTGCCCATTATGGTTTCATAATATCTGTACTAGTGCCCCTATAGGGTAATCATATTCTCTTACTAGATGCCCCAGATGGTTCATAGTATCTGTACTAGTGCCCCAAGGTATCATAGTATCTGTACTATGCTCCCATATGGTATCATAGTATCTGTACTAGTGGCCCATATGACATCTGTACTAGTCTGTGTATATGTACTATGTTATCAGTATTTGTACTAGGTCCCGTATAGTATTAGTAGTATATAGTGTATCAGGTACTAGTGCCTCATAAGTATCATAGGTCTGTACTATGTCCCATAAGATTTATGTTTATCTGTAATAGTGCCCCTATAGTATCTGGTATCGTACTAGTGCCCCATATGAGTATCATAGTATCTGTACTAGTGCCCCATATGTATATAGATCTGTACTAGTGCCCCATATTATGCTGCACCAGTAGTGTCTAATATGTTCCCATAGATTTTTAGTGATATGTACTAGTGTCATGATGATCATAGTATCTGTTACTAGTTGCCCCATATAGTATATAGTATCTGACTAGCCCATATTGTCTCATAGTGTCTGTACTATGGTCCCAATAGTATTTATGGTATCTGTCTAGTGCCCAATATAGTATCATAGTATCTGTACTAGTGCCCCATATACCGTGGTATCCTGGTATTGCTATATGTCCCATATAGATCATAATATTTGTACTTAGTGCCCCATATCGTATCTATGGTATCTGATCTATTGTGCCATATAGTATCATGTATGCGTAGCTAGTACCCCCTATAGTATCATAGTATCTGTACTATCCAGATTCCGGTAGTATCATGGTATGTTCTATTGACCCATATGATATCATAGTATTTGTACTAGTGCCCCATATTCCGGTAGTATCCCATGGTATCTGTTCTATGTCCCCTATAACTATCATTGATCTTAGTGCCCCATAAGGATCATGGTATTCTGGCTTATTGTCCATATAGGATCATAGTATCGTACTAGTGTCCATTATTGTGATATCAGTTAGTGATCTGTAATAGTGTCCCATGTAATATAAGTATTGTACTAGGCCCCATCGGTAGTATCATGGTATCTGTTCTATTGCCCCATATGATATCATAGTATTTGTACTAGTGCCCCATATTCCGGTAGTATCATGGTATCTGTTCTATTGCCCCATATAATATCATAGTATCTGTACTAGTGCCCCATATAGAATCATGGTATCTGTTCTATTGTCCCATATAGTATCATAGTATCTGTACTCTATGTGGGGCATAGTACAAATACTATGATATTACATGGGACACTTGTACAGGACATGATACTCTATGGGACCCTAGTACAGATACTATGATACTATATGGGACAATAGAACACGATACCATGATTCTATTGTGCAACTAAAGTAAAATACTATGATATTCCTTGGACACTTGTACATATCATGATACTATATGGGACAATAGAACAGATACCATGATTCTATATGGGGCACTAGGTACAGATCTATGATATCATGGGGCAATAGAACAGATCCCATGATCTACCGGATATTGGGCACTAGTAAAACGATACTATGATACCGTACTGGGGTACTAGTACCGATACCATGATACGTATGGGGCAACTATTACAAACTATGATATTACATGGGACACTAGTACAGATACTATGATTACGGGACACTAAGCAGATCTTGATCTATCATGGGAACAGATACAATACCATGATCATATGGGGCACTAGTACAGAACTATGATATATGGGGCATAGAACAGATACCTGATAGACTACCGGAATATGGGGCACTAGTACAATACATTGATATCATAATGGGGCAATAGAACAGCTACCAGATACTACGAGAATATGGGACACTAGTAACAGAACTATGATACTATATGGGGTCTAGCACCAATACCATGATCTATATGGCACAATAGAACAGATACCATTACTACTATGGGGCACTAGTACAAATATTATGATATCATATGGACAAGTAGAACAATACCAGATCCACCGGTATATGGGGCATAGTACAGATCTATGATCACCTGCAGATACTTACTATATGGGACAATAGTACAGAACATAGATACTATTGGGATAGTACAGATCTATGATACTATTGGGGCACATTACAGATACTATGATACTATAATGGGACACTAGTACAGACTAAAAATCTATATGGACATATGACAGCACCGTATGATACTATATGGGCACTAGTACAGATACTATATACTATATGGAGGAACTTGATACAATAGGCATATCAGATCTATGATACTATATGGGGCACTAGTACAGATACTATGAAACGTATGGGATAGTACAGATACTATACCTATACTGACTATAATATACTCAATACTATAAATACTATAGGGACAATAGTACAATAATGATACATGAAGTAGACTAGTATGATACTATACAATGTTCATATGGACCTAGTACAATACTATGATACCATATGGGACATAGTTACAGATACTATTACCATAATGGGCACTAGTACAGATACAATGAACCAATGGGCACTAAAGAACTAGATACATATGGGGCACTAGTACAGATACTATGAACCATAGGGGCATCTAGATAAGCTACTAGAACCAAGGCACCTAAAGATACTATATACCATATGGGCACTAGTACAGATACTATGACCATAGTGGCACTAGTCCAGATACTATGATACTATCTGGGGCACTAGTACAGATACTATATATAATGGGGACTAGTAAGATACTATGATACTATTGGGGCACTAGTACAGATAACTATGATATTCCATTGGGCTCTAGTACAGATATATCTACATATGGGGCACTAGTCAGATACTATGATACCATGTGGGCTCTAGTAGCAGATACTATATACCATATGGGGCACTAGTACAGATACTATGATACCATGTGGGCACTAGTGCAGATACTATGATACCATATGGGGCACTGAGTACAGATACTATGATACCATATGGGGCACTAGTACAGATACTACTATCAGATGGGGCATCTAGTCATATACTCTACTCGGGGCACTAGTACATACTAGATACCACCAATATGGGGCCTAGTACATATACTATGATACATATGGGGCACTAGTACAGATACTATAACCATATGGGGGCACTAGTACAGATACTACTATACCATATGGGGCACTAGTACACGATCTATGATACCCATTATGGGGCACTAGTACAGATACTATGATACCCATATGGGGCACTAGTTACAGATACTACTATACCATATGGGCACTAGTACAGATACTAGGATACCATATGGGCACTAGTACAGATACTATGATACCATATGGGGCACTAGTACAGATACTATGATACCATATGGGGCACTAGTACAGATACTACTATACCATATGGGGCACTAGTAACAGATACTATGATACACTGTGGGCTCTAGTTCAGATACTACTATACCATATGGGGCACTAGTACAGATACTAGTGCCCCATATGGTCTCGTGATCCTGGAATATTAACATGGTTACAAAACATTCACTAGGCCAACGTGTTTGTGGTGAACAATGACGTTCTATGTTGGAGTTAACTTAATTTGATTGCTAAAATAACAGTTCTACTGAATGACCTGGACATATAAGCAATAGTTATAATAAAGTTTAGTTGCAGATAAACGTTGGGAGGGCAGTCTTGTTCTTTAGGCTGACTAGGGGATGAACATTTTCTTTCTTAACACTGGGGTGTTTAGTGTCTCCTGTGATTGGCTTGGTTTGGTTAACATAGCACTCCCCTGGGATCCTTGTGTGCAAGTAGAAACAGTTCTACACCAGGGGAATGGTCTACGCCCAGCACAAAATCTATACTCCCCACTCCCCAAATGCACAAAGGCCAAAACTAGAGTTGCATTCAGAGGGGCGTCATTGCTACTGATGTGCAGCTGGCATGGTAATATTCTGGGCATCAGGGACGGTATTATGTTTTTTATTCTAGGGGGGACAGTCCTTTAAGATTTTACCGCAATAAAACTACGACAAACAGGCCAGAATAAGTCAAGCCAACCAACTAAACCCATGCACGCCCTTGGTTGGGAACCACGTGGATTGTGGCCCTGGCTCTAAGAGATGACACTTTTGCAGAGGAGAGCAGCAGAATGCAAGGTATGAGATTCCCTCCCCACACCCCATGTTCCATTAAACTGCCCTGCAATCTCTACAAATTCCTGCTCCTCCCCATTAAACCTTCTAGGTCAGAAAGTTCTAAAGGAAAAAGAAGAACAATTTCTATCGGTTTTTAAAATCACAGATGCTTCCAATTTGCTGTTGCATTGAAGTTTGGGGAACTCCATACAAGGAGAAGTCAGGCCAAACCCATTAACCCTTTCCAGTGGGGATTTTCAATGTCAATGAATAACTACAGAGCATCGTTAATCCTTGCTCCAGGGCTCCAGTAAATACATGCATGGACAATATAATTGTAGCACCAAGGACAATTTACCATACACCTCCAATAAGACAAGTAAGTAACTTGACTGTATTGTTAGAGGAATGAGAGTTCTATTAAACCCTTGTTTAATGACCATGAGATCATCATTTATACATACGTAACAGTAATAGAACTGTGGAGTTAGGAGGATTAAACTTCTTATTCATTTACTGACCATCGTTGTTCTTTGTGAAACCATCCCTCATTTTAATTTAACAGATCAATCTCATGATCTAATGATTTTTCCTGAGGGACTGGAACAGATGACAAGACATGAAATATCATCCTATGGGGGCGATAGTCTGGGAGAGCAGTTTTCCTCTGGGACCACACCCTCCCCTTCTAATCTGGGGTCTTTCCTTTTATTTAAGGCCGACGGGTGGTGCTAGTGATGGCCCAGTTCGTGATCTGAACCCAGATACCTTGTTCGGAACGGCGGATATCACGGATTTTCTGGTTTTCCTCGCCTTCCGAACTTTCGAACCACCGTTTTTGAAATTTTCGAAATTACGAGGATTTCTGTATTGAGGATTTTCCTCAAATAATAATAATTTAATTTCTTTTAATGCATTTGATCGCTCGCTCGCGGATTTTTGAATTTCTAATTTTTCTGAAAATTCGCCGGTTGGTCGAGCGGATCGGATTTTGCGAAGTTCGGACTCTCTAGTGGTGACCATTTAAAAAAATAGGATCACTCCTAGGCAAATACCCCAATTCCCATCACCTTTTGACCCCTGAGAATTCCCCTACGAGTCTATGGTGATGGGTTTACAGGTTCTCACCCTCCTATTTTGTATCCATGTATTCTCTAAGCCAACCATACATCCTATTTCTTTATAATCCATCTGACCTTATCACTTTTGTTTTTAAATTGTACCATTCCTTCCGATATTGTTCCTCAACGTTTCCTTAATCCACCTTAGTATCATGTTTACCATTTGGGGAAATGACGTGACTTCAAAATCACTTAAATCAACCAAGTACTGATTGTTGACGACCAAAAAAGTAAATGTTAAGAGCGTTTTATTGAGGATCTACTAGAGATGTCCTGAACTTCGCAAATCCGTCCGCTCGAGAACCACGAATTTTCTGAAAATCGAATTCGAAAATCCGCGTGCGGACCCTTAAAATGAAAAAATCCTCGAAAATACGAGGATTCTTCGAAATACGTATTTCCTGCATTCTTGAAATCCGAACCCCGTAAGTTCGAAAATTGTCGAAACGCGCGTTTGGAAAATTCGGCAGGCAGAAAACCGAAAATCTGCGATATCCGCCGTCGCAAATGAGGTAATCTGCCGGCGATGCAGATTCGGATCCGCAAACTGGGCCATTACTATATACTGACAGACCCATTTTCGCACAGAATCTAGTCAAATCTACCTATCGCACATTCCCACCCTAAATCCCCTCGGGATTTCCTCAAGGAGAACAGATTTTCCCAGATGTTTAAAACCACATTTTACTAAATAAAGATATATTGATGATTTATATATTTGGGGACCACATTGGAGCCCAGGAGGTATTAACAGCTTTAATGGTTGGATACTCCGATTAAGTTAGCGCTTCTATCATTAATGAGTCCATTGATTTTCTAGATGTGTGTATAATATTCATTTGATAAGAAAACTCTTTTTAGGAAACATCAACAATTCTTGGGTTGACATCTGTCAAAATCACGAAATGGTGGAGAGATTTGTGGGTAGAAAAGAGATGTTGGGACAACAGTTGTCCAAGGTGTAAAACGATGTGCTGGTAAGATTGATACACCACGAAAAATACCCCAAAAGATATGATGACACAATGGGGTTTACCCACTAGCCCACATATTAGACAGAGTTCTATAAACATTGGGAGATATGTAGGGCTTATTTAAACACGAGGAAGGTTACAGTAGAGCTCCAAATTGACATCATTTGTTGAGTTTTGGCTAGAACAGAAACAAGGCAATGGGTTGTGTACGGTGATTGGGGTTGCCAGACTTGTAGATACGCCTTGGCTGGTAAGACTTGTCCGCTTCCCACCACTTTATGTATGTGTGTACACTGGTAAACACTGGTTTCCTCCTATCATTACAACTATACATGTGGTTTATAACATTATCTGTCCGTGTGGATGTATTATGTGGCTACCACCAACAGGGAACGTAGCCAATCATAGAGCTTCCTAGAGGCGGGCACTTTCAAACAGGCATAATATGGCCAACAGTCCAGTGGCACAACATTTTAAGACGGTCGTCCCCAAGTTATGCATTTTTAAATGATGGCCCATCGATCACATTCCGCCCACCATTACTGGACTGCTGAGAGATAAGAAACTGCAACAATTGGAAGTTCAATGATCTGGAGGTTGGAGACTTTAACCACCAAGGGGTTACCAACCCTCGGGCTCGCGTATCTTGTTATATATATAATCTCGTCCGCTCTTGCTTCCTAGATCCCTGGTGTTCCGAATTAGTTGCAGGAAATAAACTAAATTGGAGCATGTTCGGGAGTTTAATAAAACTTCATTTTTATTTAATACATGTCAATGCATTTCCCCCACAACTATAAAGGTTACACACTCCTACACACACACACACACACACACCCACACCTATACATACACGCACACACACACACACACACACCACACACACACCACACAACCCCCACACTATACACTCACGCATGCACACACACACACACACAAACACACACCTGCAACACCACATCATACACTCACAACAACACACACCCACACCTATACACTCAAGCACACACACCAAACACACACCTGCCACCCACATCTATACACTCACACACAACACACACCCACACCTATACCTCAAGCACACACACACAAACACACACCTGCACACCCCATCTATACCCTCACAACACAAACACACACCCACACCTATACCTCAAGCACACACACACAAACACACACTTCACACCCCCATCTAGACACCCACACAACACCACAACCCACACCTATACCTCAGCACCACACACACCAAACACACACCTGCACACCCACACATCTACACTCCACACAAACACAAAGCACCCACACTATACACTCACCAGCACACACACAACACCACCTGCACACACACATCATACCTCACACATAAACACACACCCACCACCTAGACACTCAACCACACACACACCCAACACAACCACCTGCCACACCCACATCTATACACCACACACAAACCACCCAACACATACACTCCAGCCACACACACACAACACACCACCACACAACCACACCTACACTCATGCACGCACGCCGCACACACCCACACACAAACACACACCCACACCTATACACTCACGCATGCACACACACAAACACACACCTGCACACCCACATCTATACACTCACACACAAACACACCCCACCCTATACCTCAAGCACACCACAACCAACACACACCTACACCCACACCTATACACTCATCACGAACGCACACACACACACACACCACACACTTATACACTCACGCACGCCCACCACACACCTGCCACCCACACCTATACACCACACACACACACCCACACCTATACACCACACGCACACACACGCACACACACACACACGCCATGGATAAGTATCCAACCACCTAATCCAGTGGGCTTGTAACCAACAGAAGAGGTGTTTAGTTCCCTTTTTTAATGAAGGAACCAGTGTTAAAATGTAAAAATAAATGTGTTATTCCTCAGGCATTTCCCTAGGAAACTAATTAATTACCACCACTCACCCCCCCTCTAACCTGCACACTTATCTGACCTTCCGATCCCTAGGAACCAACAACTGACATGGGGAGATTTGGGAGAACGAGGGTGTAAGGTTCCTGGCAGCTCTAGAAATATAGAAAGGATAAAGTCATTTTTTCACTTTGTCCCATTAGTTGGGATGAATAAAGGACTTTCAATAGTGTCAGGGATCATTTCTGCCCAGAGAATTTCCTTTTATTATTTCGGGAAATTATTGTTACTTTGCGGCATTTGGTTTATTTTGTGAAAGATTCAAAGTTCTGTTCTTTCCTCTTAGTGTCTGGTGAGACAAGTGGTTACAAGTTCACTGAATGTTAACGTGGGTAAACAGGCGATTGGAACTGGAATGTGAACCAGTAGAATCAATTAGACATCTTCAGGAGCAGATTTACCACCGGGAGCAAACAGGGCAAGTCCTAACAGGAATCTCACCACCTAGTCTTTAGATGGTTGAGAGTTGTGGGGGTTTAGCGCCATGTTTTTGACAAAGGACTACCTAATCTTTTTAGATTTTGGTTTCCAAATCTTTGCTTAGCCTACATAGATCATACATTCCCCCTACTTTCTTATTACATCGGTCATGTCTAATAGTAGCATCCTTCAATATTTACTGCCCAGTCCCATAAATCATTTAGCCATGTTTTTCTGCTGTACAGACCAAAGTATACCTTTCTTAATAAGCTGTTAGTTCTAGTTCCCCAGTTTTTCCAGGCAGACTTCTTGCAAACCAATGACTTTAAAAAAGACAGCCTGGACTCTCTGTAGCATTTCAGACCCTCATTGTCATTTATGACTTTTCATTACCGTAACTCATCTCCAAGGCCTCTGGGTTTCTTATCTCTTTGCTATCATTTGGTTTGCAAGGCAAATACAAAAATCTCCTGCACATGTGAAACAGCCATCCAGGGCGCAGTGTTGTGCTTTTTCACTAATGTAGAAAGGAAGCATGCTTAAGGCAAGGTGAGTGGCTCTTAAATAGTAGATGACTCCTATGTTGCGGATATTGTTATTTTACCAGGTTGTAGCAGCACCCAAATTTCAATCATCCACTTTCCCTGACTTGTCCTTTAATGCTCCCAGCATTCCCCTCTCTTCACTTCTGGGTGTGCCACACATGTCCCGTAAAATTGATTTCTTGGAAACAGCCACCTACAGTGAAGCAAGCCATGATTTCTTCTGGGAAACGAGACGCCAGTTTCGCTTTGCTCTGTATTTTTAAGTTCCTATATCCTGTCTGCTTCACTTTAGAAACTTCAAATATTTTAAATAAACTGTTACTCATGGAGTCTGAGAAACACAACTCCTCTGGTGCTTTTAATGACACACCTGATAAATTTAATCTAGTCCCTTCGCGACCGCAAGCGAGTGTTGCTTCTTGTTCTGCTGTCAACATATCCAATGAATGGGGGAGAAGTCATAATGTTTTTCTTTTGGAAGCCACTAAATGAATCTTTTCAGCCAGATTCCAAGTTTTTATGACTCTCCTGAATGTTGAAGTAAAAGGCTGAGTTCAAACAAGACTGGTTTCATTCATAAGCAAATTTTAGGAGGACCAAAATACTCCAGGTTGAAGAATGTCATCGTTCTTAACCATGTGCCTTGGTTTCTAGTTTTGTTTTAAACCTCTAACTCTGCCATGGCCAGAATATTTCGCCATCCGCTTCCTTACAGCGAAAATGATATTCAGTTGATTTTGGAAGACGGGAGTAAGTTCAGACTATCTTACCTCTAGACCAGCAGGGAACACGGGGATGGGAATATTATTCCTTAAAAGAGAATTTACAACATAATATTCCTATTTGTGTAATGCGTGGGGTGTTGACATGATTAAAATGGTCTGTGATAGATTTTAAGCGTGGGATGGACATGATTAAAAGGTCGGAATAGATTTTAGGCGGTGGTAATGGACATGATTATAAATGGTCGGTGATAGATTTTAGCGGTGGGATGGACATGGATAAAAATGGTCTCTGTAATAGATTTTTAGCGTGGGATGGACATGATATATAAAATGGTCGGTATGATTTTAGTGGTGGGGTGACATGATATAAAATGGGCGGTGATAGATTTTAGCGATGGGATGGACATGAATAAAAAGGTCGTGATAGATTTTAGCGTGGGATGGACATGATATAAAATGGTCGGTAATAGATTTGTACGTGGGGGTGGACATGGTAAAATGGTCGGTGATAGATTTTAGTGGTGGGATGGACTGATCTAAAATGGTCGGTGATAGATTTTAGTGGTGGGATGGACATATATAAAGGTCGTGATAGATTTAGCGGGTGGATGGACTGGTAAAAATGGTCGGTAATGAGTTTTAGTGGTGGGATGGACATGATTAAATGGCTGGTATATATTTTAGTGGTGGGATGGACATGGTAAAATGGTCGTGTGATAGATTTAGTGGTGGGGTGGACATGATTAAAAAATGGTCTGTGATAGATTTTAATTTAAGCGGTGGGATGGCCATGATATAAAATGGTCGGTAAGTTTTGGCGGTGGGGATGGCATGATATAAATGGTCGGAGTAATTTTTTTAGTGGTGGATGGACATGGTATAAATGGTCGGTGATAGATTTTAGTGTGGGGGGACATGGTATAAAATGGTCTGGTGTATAATTTTAGTCGAGTGGATGGACATGAATAAAATGGTCGGTGATGATTTTTTTATTGGGTGGGATGGACATGATTAAATGGTCGTGATAGATTTTAGGTGGATGGACTTATAAAATGTGCGGTATAGATTTTAGCAGTGGGGGTGGACATGTAAAAAATGGTCGGTGATAGATTTTAGTGGGGGATGGACACTGGTATAAATGGTCGTGAATAGATTTTAGAGCGGTGGAATGGACATGATATAAATGGTCGGTGATAGATTTTAGCGGTGGGTGTGACATGGTATACAAATGGTCGGTAATAGATTTTAGTGGTGGGATGGACATGATATAATGGTCGGTAATGATTTTAGTGGTGGGAGTGGACATGGTATAAATGGTCGGTGATAGATTTAGTGGTGGGATGGACATGATATAAAATGGTCGGTAATAGATTTTAGTGGTGGGATGGACATGGTATAAAATGGTCGGTGATAGATTTTAGCGGTGGGATGGACATGATATAAAATGGTCGGTAATATATTTTAGTGGTGGGATGGACATGGTATAAAATGGTCGGTGATAGATTTTAGTGGTGGGGGTGGACATGATATAAAATGGTCGGTGATAGATTTTAGCGGTGGGATGGACATGATATAAAATGGTCGGTGATAGATTTTTAGTGGTGGGATGGACATGATATAATTGTCAGTGATAGATTTTAGCGGTGGGATGGACATGATATAAATGGTCGGTAATAGATTTTAGCGTGGGATGGACATAATATAAATTGTCGTTAATAGATTTTAGTGGTGGGATGGACTGGTATAAAATGTTCGTGTGATAGATTTTACGGTGGAATGGACATGATATAAATGGTCGGTAATAGATTTTAGTGGTGGGAGGACAGGGTATAAATGGTCGGTGATAGATTTTAGCTTGGGATGGACATGGTAATAAAAGGTCGGTGATAGATTTTACGCGGTGGGGTGGACATGATATAAAATGGTCGGTAATAGATTTTAGCGGTGGGGTTGGACTTATATAAAAGGTCGTTGATAGATTTAGTGGTGGGAATGGACATGATATAAAATGGTCGGTGATAGATTTTAGCGGGGATGGATTATGATATAAATGGTCGGTGATGATTTTAGTGGTGGATGGATTGGACATGATATAAAATGGTCGGTGATAGATTTTAGACGTGGGACTGGATAAAAGTCGGTGATCGATTTAGCGGTGGGATGGACATGGTATAGAAATGGTTGTGGACATTTTTAAAGCGTGGGATGATGACATGATATAAAATGGTCGTGATAGATTTTAGCGGATGGGAATGACATGATATAAATGATATAAAATGGTCGGTGTTCATATTTTAGGTGGGTGGCCATTGATATAAAATGGTCGGTGATAGATTTTAGTGTGGTGGATGGACATGATATAAATGGTCGGTGATAGATTTTTAGCGATGGGATGGCATGAATATAAAGATAAAAATGGTCGGTGATAGATTTAGCGGTTTTTTTGGGGGATGGACATGATATAAAATGTGTACGGTGATAATTTTAGCGGTGGGATGGACATGATCCAATAATGGGTCGGTGAAATTTTAGCGATGGGTGGACTGATAATTGGGGGTGATGATTTAGCATGGGATGGACATGATATAAAATGGTCGGTGATAGATTTTAGTGGTGGGATGGACTGTAATAAAAATGGTCGGTGATAATTTTAGCGTGGGATGGACATGTATAAATGGTCGGTGTGATTTTGTGGTGGGATGACATGATGGTGGATAGATTTGGTCCTTTGATAATTGTTTGGAGGGGTGGCGGGTGGGATGGACATGATTAAAATGGTCGGGGATAGTTTTAGTGGTGGGATGGACATGGTATAAATGGTCGTGTAATAGATTTTTAGCGTGGGATGGACATGATTAAATGGTCGTGTAGATTTAGTGTGGGATGGCTATTAAAATGGTCGTGTGATAGTTTTAGGTGGGATGGACATGATATAAAATGGTCGGTGATAGATTTTAGGTGGTGGATGATGTACATGATATAAAATGGTCGGGGGTGATAGATTTTAGTTGTGGATGGACATGATATAAAATGGTCGTGAATAGATTTTAGCGGTGGATGGACTGATATAAAATGGTCGTTGATAGATTTTAGCGGTGGGATGGACATGGTAATAAACATGGTCGGTGATAGATTTTAGCGGTGGGATGGACAGTATAAAATGGTCGTTGATAGATTTTATGGTGGGTGGAATGGTATAAATGGTCGTGATAGATTTTAGCGTGGAGGACATGATATAAAATGGTCGTTGATAGATTTTAGCGGTGGGATGGACTGGTATAAAGGGTCGGTGATAGATTTTAAGCGGGTGTGGACTGATATCAAATGGTCGTTGATAGATTTTACGGTGGGATGGACATGGTATAAAATGGGCGTGATAGATTTTTCGGTGGGATGGACATGATATAAAATGGTCGGTGATAGATTTTAGCGTTGGGATGGACATGATAAAAATGGTCGTGATAGATTTTACGGTTGGGGTGGACAAGGTATAAAAATGGTCTGATAGATTTTAGCGGTTGGATGACATAATAAAATGGTCGGTTGATAGATTTTTGCGGTGGGATGGACATGATCAAAATGGTCGGTGATAGATTTTTGCGGTGGGATGACATGATAAAATGTGTCGTGATAGATTTAGCGGTGGGATGGACATGATATAAAATGGTCGGTGATAGTTTTAGCGTGGGATATGGACATGATATAAAATGGTCGGTGATAGATTTTGTGGCGGTGGGATGGACATGTAGAAAAGGGTCGTGAGAATGCGGGGTAGAAAGTATGAATAACTTGATGAAAAAAAATTGATCATACTAAGTTAGATACTATGGGTACTGTCCATGTTGACATTGTAAGAGTTGTTTACCCTAGGCTGGTACCATCATGTTATTCCATGTTCACAATGTTGTACCAACTTATTTCTCTTCATTGTCAACAAAAACCATGATATCGAAACCCGAGACGGAATCAGCACAAGAAGAGCTTGTTCTCATAGCTGTATATTCAACACGGACAAATTGTTTCCTTGTAATTAAAAAATATTATCATTGTCTCAGGCTCCAAAGATGAGAGAAAAGAATAACACTCAGGCGATGACTTGGAAATTCTTTTGAAGATGAATTCCTAAGAGACGACAAACAGATAGTGTTGATATGTGTTAAGAACCACTTAATTACACAGCACACCACTTGAAAAGGTCATGTCAGCCTTCCCAGTAATACAATGTGTGGTTTTACACAATTCCATATATTTATTGATGGAGGAGAGAGATCTTAGAACATTACCGTGTAAACAAAATGAGAGGTTTAAGTATGGGAATGGACCTGTTGGAAGTGGCTTTCACCATGACATCGGGTTCTCTTCATCTACACCTTTAGACAGGTTACAGGAACAAAGTTGACTGAACACTTAAAGGATGCAGGTTTCAAACATTCCAAACACATACCGTTATTTAGACTTCAATGAGAGAACCCACCACATTAACGTCTGTTTCCCTAAACCCATGACAGGTTTCAATTGTACAGAATATCTGTCTCTAAACATTTCATTCCACCCCATTAAGTTGCCTGGTGGACATGGTCTGTTATGATGGGTTTTTAACATTAAATGCGATACTACATCAGTTAGAATTCTCCTTTTGGAATCCCATGAATACGAGAATGGTTTTACATTGTACGTACGTTATGTTACTGCCATGTTGTTAATGTTGTTTTGTTAACTTGCCTCTTATAGGCTAATTCCTGTTACATGGGGACATTGGGGAAAAGAACATCTTGGTTCAGTTGAAGAGGATTAAACAGAAATTGATGCACATTGATGTCCCCTTCTATGGACACATTTAAATTACAAGTGGACATTTGCAGGACCATAAAGCATGATAGTATATGAGTTATAAAGGGATTACTTGAATTTTTTACAAACCAGGTGGATGTTAGGATTGAAACTTCCCAAGAATTGGAAATTTAAATGAATTTCAGTATCATTTGGATCCAAGGCAAAAAATTTTTTCAACCCATAAAGCAAAAAATAATATGATATAAATCCCATATGATCACTTGTATGTTTTTAACGGACCGGCAGTCACCGCAGGCAAAATATAACATTGTGTATGGAAAGAACACATCTAAATTGCTAAGTTCACAAGTTCCTCCCAATTTACCGCAGTCAGATCCATTCAGCTTTCCTTTTAAATGTTTTAATTTGTCATCCCTATTCCCGTACATTAAGATTTATTTGGGGCTGCCGCTGCTCTCTGTATTACTAAGCACAGTTAGTGCCCTATATACTTTGTTCTAGTGTTACGGGACCGTCAGAGTAATAAATGGCTAAAGAGCTTAGATGGCCATAACATCTATAACACAGTATTAGAGAATAATATGTTCAACTGATCTTATGTTAGATTAATGTATATCTGTGGGTGTTTTCTCAAAGTCAGCTGAATATTAGTGAAGGGATTTGAAACAATTTTTGTGTATTGTGGGTAGAACTACATTTTTTAATTCCAAAAATTAGAAAATCCAAAATTTTGAAAATGGACCACTAGAAGCCAAAAAAGGAATTTTCTGCACTCAAGCTATTTTTAACGTACGTGGGTATAATCAAGGTTACCTTCAGTAATCCTCCATACCAAATATTCATTGTGATAGTTCCTTACGGTATTTACCGTTGGCCAAGTAGGTGGGTGTACTACCAGACCATTTCCCGGGTTCCCACACGCCATTTACATTAAGTTAACATTAATATTTTTGTTGTATTTGACTCGAACTTTCGACCTATTGCCTCCCATAACTTTAATGGGTCCGTTTCGAACTTTAGAACTTTCGAACTTTTAACATAGTTCGAAAGTTCGAAAACGACCGAACTTTCAATAGTTCGACCATCTCTATGGTGTATTTTTGGATCCATGTAGTTTATTCCCGCTCTTCTTGTTGTCAGCACATTGGCCTTTGATACGACTTTCACCAAGATCACAAATCAATCTCGTCTTTCCCATTGACAATAGTTTATATTACTGGAAGGTTTCATGTCAGATGCCATTGGTGAAAAATCCAGTTCAGGTGTTGGTGCATTCGGTGAAAATCCAGTTCATGTGCATTGGTGAAATCAGTTCAGTGCATACCTAACCAACCTAGAGGTTTGAAAACACCAAGAAAACCAATATTAATAATTCCCTGAATGTTGGAATTGTTGGGGGCCATAGTCCTATCTCAACAACTATTCCAGTATTGTCAAGTATGAAAAAGGATCTCAAACCTGTAAAACAGGTGAAGCAAATAGGATTTGCAAAAATTAAGGGATATTATCTAGGAAAAAAAGAAGCTAGGGCATATTTATAAAGGCGTGTGTCCTTTTACAGTTACCGTGACTTTAACGATCGTTAAAACTATGTGGATTTAACAATCACATTGTAAATCTCCGCTCACCCACAGAAAACCATTGTGGTATTTTACTACTGCATGGTATCTACAATCGCCGTAAATGTACGATTGCGTTAATGCCCTAATTCCCCATCAATGTAAGCACTAATGTATAAACTGAGACTGTTGGCGAGAAAAATCATTTGTACATGGATAGAGAACTGGTTATGGATCCCAGAGAGAGTGGTGGTTATGGAGCTACATCTAGTGGGTAAGTTCTAAGTGGGGCCCCTCAGGGTTCTGTACTGGGGCCATTTCTGTTTAATCTGTTTATAAATGACTTAGAAGGGACTTGAGAACAAGGTCTCGGTGTTTGCTGATGCAATAACCTATGCAGAGCTTTGGAAACTTCCAATAGATGTACAAGTGCTGCAAGCAGACCTAGATAGATTATCACAATGGGGCAGCAGAATGCGATGAGATTCAATGTTGTAAATGGGAAGGTGATGCATTTGGGATTTAATATCCTGTGCCCCCTACAAACCATAAATAACTCTGTGTTAAGTGAATCTGTAATGGAAAACATATTTGGGGGTTCTGGTAGGATAACAGACTTAGCTGTAGCAAACAATGGCCAGGTAGCAACGGCTAGAGCTAGCAAATATTGTCTTGTATAAAGAGGGGAATAGATTCGAGAGAAAGATATATCTCCCTCTTTACAAGGCACGGTAAGGCCTAATTTGGAATAATGCGTGTCAGTTTTGGAATCCCATATACAAAGGGACATCCTGGAAATGGAAGCATTTCAGAGAAGGGCAACTAAATAATAAGGGGAATGAGGGTCTTGAATATGCTAATAAATTAACAAGTTTAACTAAATTAATAAAGGGAATGGGGGGCGTGACTGCCGGCAGATTAGACAAGTTATAACTAAAATTAATAAGGGAATGGAGGGGCTTGACTATGCAGCAGATTAGACAAGTTAGGGCTGTTTACACTGGGAAAAGCAAACATTTCGTGGGTACATATATAACCTTATATAAATATATAATTGGCCATACAAATGAACTCTCTGGTGATTGTTCACTAATAGGCTACATCAAGAACACTGGACATCCTTTAAGGTTGGAAGAAAAAAGTTTCATCTTCATGTTAGGAAAGGTTTCTTTACAGTGAGAACGTGACACTGTGAACTGTCTTCCACACTGTGGTAATGGCAATTTCATTAATAACTAATAGTGACCCGAATAAATTTTTAAAACTAAAATTTTTTGCGAATTACTGGTATTAATACATATACTGAGAGTTCTGGTTTGGTACGGGGATACTATATAATTTGAAATTACTGGTATAATACATACACTGTAGTTCTGGTTGGTACGGGGATACTATATAATTTGAGAATTACTGGTATTATACATAACTGTAGTTCGTCTTGTGGTACAGGGATACTATATATATTGAAATTACTGTAGATACATATACTGTAGTTCTGGTTGGTAGGGGATACTATATAATATTGAGAATTACTGGTATTAATACATATACTGTAGTTCTGGTTGGTACGGGGATATTATATATATGAGAATTACTGGTATTAATACATATACTGTAGTTCTGGTTGGTACAGGGATACTATATAATATGGAAGAATTACTGTTATTAATACATATCTGTATTCTGGTTGGTACGGGTACTATATAATATTGAGATTACTGGTATTAATACATATACTGTAGTTCTGGTTGGTACGGGGATACTATATAATATTGAGAATTACTGGTATTAATACATATACTGTAGTTCTGGTTGGTACGGGGATATTATATAAATTGAGAATTACTGGTTTTAATACATATAACTGTAGTTATGGTGGTACAGGGATACTATAATATATTGAGAATCTGGTATAATACATATACTATAGTTCTGGTTGGTACATGGATACTATTAATATGATATTACTGGATTCAATACATTACTGTAGTTCTGGTTTACGGGATACTATTAATAATGAGAATTACTGGTATTAAATTCACCCACAAACTGAACCTATTTGTTTTTTTCATTATTTAAGATGGAGGTACCTTCCTCCATTCAAAATTAATATTACAGAGCCAAACAAAGATTGAAATCTTATCCATGTGCATGATCCATACAGACCTTCAAACAGGTCCTGACTGTTTCCAGGTTAAACTATACTATAGTGCACATGCTTTATTATTTGTTGGGAGCCACCACACATACAGTTTTGTATCTGCCAGGTTGGTGTCCTGTATTCAAGATACTGCTGAGCACTAAGGAAGGCTGGCAGTAGCAGTTTTCTTTGGGAGTAGGAATTATCCATCCTACCCCTTTCCCAGGTACTTTCATTGAACTGTTTTAATACTTTATAGGAGTGGACATGTCCTTTAATACAACCAAACATGATCTGGGCGATTCTCCAGATTATAAATGACATGACATGGCAATTCTCCGACTAATTAAATGACATGACATGGCGATTCTCCCAGATTTTCAATGACATGGCATGGGTATCTCCAATTATTAAATGACATGACATGGCGAATTCTTTCTCCAGATTATTAAATGACATGACATGGCGATTCTCCAATTATTAAATCAACTGGCGATCTCCAGATATTTTAAATGACATGACATGGCGATTCTCCAGATTATTAAATGACAGACATGGCGATTCTCCAGATTATGAATGACATGACATGGTGATTCTCCAGTTTAATGACCTGACATGGAGATTCTCAGATTATAAATGACATGACATGGCGATTCTCCAGATTATTAATGACATGACATGGCGATTCTCCAGATATTAAATGACATGACATGGGATTCTCCAGATTATTAAATCATGACATGGGGATTCTCCAGTTATTAATGACTTACATGGCTTCTCCAGATTATTAATGACATACGGCGATCTCCAGATAATAGTTCAATGACATGACATGGAGATCTCAGATTATTAAATGACATGACATGGCGATTCTCCAGATTATAAATACATGACATGGCGATTCTCCAGATTTAAATGACATGCATGGCGATGCTCCAGATATTAAATGACATGACATGGCGAGTTCCAGATTATTAATGCAGTACATGGGATTCCAGATTATTAAATACAATCATGGCGATTCTCCAGATTATTAAATGACATGACATGGCGATTCCCAATTTTATAATGACATAGATTCTCCAGATAGTAAATACATGACTGATATTCTCCAGATATTAAATGACATGACATGGGTGATTCTCCAGATTATTAAATTGACATTACATGGGGATTCTCCAGATTATTAAATGACATGACCATGGCGATTCTCCAGATTATTCAATGACATGACATGGGGATCCCGAGTATTAAATGACATCTACATGACGATCTCCAGATTATTAAATGACATGACTGGGATTCTCCAATTATTCAATGACATGAACATGGGGATTCTCCAGATTATTAAATGACATGACATGGCGATTCTCCAGATTTATAAATGACATACTGGCGATTCTCCGATTATTAAATATGACATGAAAGCGTTCTCCAAGATTTCAATGACATGACATGGGGATTCTCCGATTATTAAATGAATGAAATGGGATTCTCCAGATTATTCAATGACATGACATGGGGATTCTCCAGATTATTCAATACATGACATGACGATTCTCCCAGATTTAAATGACATGACATGACGATCTCGCAGTTTTCAATGACATGACATGACATTCTCCAGATTTCCTGATGACATGACGATTTCCAGATTTTAAATGACATGACATGGGGATTCTCCAGATTATTAAATGCAACATGGGGATTCTCCAGATTATTAAATGACATGACATGGGGATTCTCCAGATTATTAAATGACATGACAATGGCGATTCTCCAGATTATTAAATGACATGACATGGGTGATTCTCAGATTATTAATGACATGACATGGCGATTCTCCAGATTATAAATGACATGACATGGAGATTCCCCAGTTATTCAATGACATGACATGGGGATTCCCAGATTATTAAATGAAATGACATGGACATGAATCTCCAGATTATTCAATGACATGAAATGGGGATTCTCCAGATTATTAAATGACAGAATGGCGATTCTCCAGATTATTAAATGAGCATGACTTGCGATTCTCCAGATTATTAAAGGACATGACATGACGATTTCTCGATTATTAAATGCATGACATGGCGTTCTCCGATTATTAAATGACATGACATGGGGATTCTCCAGATTATTAATAACATGACATGGGGATTCTCCAGATTATTCAATGACATGACATGGCGATTCTCCAGATATTAAGACATGACATGGCGATTCTACGATTATTAAAATGACATGACATGCGTTCTCCATTATTCAATACATACATGGAGATTCTCCAGATTATTAAATGACTGACAATGGCGATTCTCCAGATTAATTAAATGACATGAACATGGCGATTCTCCAGTTTTCAATGACATGACATGGCGATTTGCCAGATTATTCAATGGACTGACATGGCGATTAACATAAATGCAATTCAGCTCACCACATTCTCCTATAGACTTTGGGTGTCCCAGATGTCGTTCCTGGACATAAATTCAAAAAAAAATGTGTAGTAAAGACAACCAAAACTCAGACAACCCCACAGGTATTGCTATAAACAAAACGTGCATTTATTGTGCCCACCACACTGTTTCGGACAGTCTAGGTCCTTTCTCAATGTCCAAAAAAAAGACACTTGAGAAAGGACCTAGACTGTCCGAAACATGTCGTGGTGTGCACAAATGCACGTTGTTTATAGCAATACCTGTGGGGTTGTCTGAGTTTTTGTTGCTCTTTACTACACATTTTATTATGACAGGTGCGATTCTCCAATTATTAAATGACCATGACATGGAATTCCTCCAGATATTCAATGACATACATGGGGATTCTCCAATTATTACATGACATGACATGACGGTCTCCAGATATTAAATGACATGACATGGCGATTCTCCAGTATTAATGGAACATGACATGGCGATTCTCCAGAATTATAAATGACATGACATGGCTGATTCTCCAGATATATAAATGACTGACATGCGATTCTCCAGATTATTAAATGACATGACATGGCGATTCTCCAGATATTAAATGACATGACAGGGGATTCTCCAGATTATTAAATGACCATGACATGGGGATTCTCCAGATTATTATACATGACATGGCGATTCTCCAGATTTAAATGACTGACATGGGGATTCTCCAATTTTAATACATGACATGCGATTTTCCAGATTATTAAATGACTGACATGATCTCCAGATTATTAATGACATGACATGGCTATTCTCCAGATTATTAATGACATGACATGGATTCTCCATTATTCATGACGACATGGGATTCTCCAATGATTAAATGAATGGACATGGGATTTGAGTCTCCAGATTATTGGCATGACAATGACATGAGGATTCTCCAGATTATTAAATGACATGACGTGGCGATTCTCCAGATTATTACAATGACATACATGGCCGGATTCTCTCCAGATTATTAAATGCACTGACATACAGGCATTCTCCAGAATTATAAATAATACATGCGACCATTAACGACATGACTCTCTCCAATAATTAAATGACTGACATGGGAATTCTCCAGATTCATTCAATGACATGACATGACGATTCTCCAGATTATTAAATGACATGACATGGAGATTCCTCCAGATTATAATTCATGACAGATCATGGGATGCTCCCAATTATTAATGACCTGACATGGGGATTCGCCAGATTATTAAATAACAGGACATGGGGATTCTCAGATTATTTCATGGTATCTGTTCTATTGTCCCATATAGTATCATAGTATCTGTACTAGTGTCCCATGTAATATCATAGTATCTGTACTAGTGTCCCATGTAATATCATAGTATTTGTACTAGTGCCCCATATAGTATCAGGTGACTGGTGACCGTGCCCCCATAGTAGAAGCTGGACTCTGTACTAGTGCCCCATATAGAATCATGGTATCTGTACTAGTGCCACATATAGTATCATAGTATCTGTTCTATTGTCCCATATGATATCATAGTATCTGTACTGGTGCCCCATATAGTATCATAGTATCTGTACTAGTGTCCCATGTAATATCATAGTATCTGTACTAGTGTCCCATGTAATATCATAGTATTTGTACTAGTGCCCCATATAGTATCATGGTATTTGTACTAGTGCCCCATATAGTATCATAGTATCTGTACTAGATCCCCACATTGTATCATAGTATCTGTCCTAATGTCCCCATATATTTGGGATATAATATGTGTCTACGCTGTTGGAATTCTTAGAGATAAAATGTAAAATTCCCATCAGTTACATTGGTTACATTGAGTGAGCGGCTATTTCACATTAAAATCACTAATGAAGAAAACAGACACATGTTGGATGATATTACCGCCTCTATTAAGAATCTGGTTGCAAATTAACTTTGATTTATGTTGGCAATTAGCTTTTTGGTGCATTGCCAAAATAAATGGTTCTCATCGTAAGTAATAGGGGAGCAGATGAGGTTAATTACAGAAGAAAAATCTGTATCTACATTTCCATCTATTAATGTAAATACTACGTAGTGCCTATTGCCCAAAGCATACCTGTTTGTTTTTAATAATTACACTAAGGGCTCCCCCTATCAGAGGGCCAGAGAATTACTGGTTGATCTTCATTATTATGAAGATTAAGGAAGCTTTTTATCCATTCTAATAATGAGAATTGGTACAGTACAGTATAGTATAGTACAGTATAGAATAGTACAGATTAGATTTTCTTTGCAAAATCCAAATAAACTACATCTACTGCTATGTCAGAGTCTAAATTTCTACTTACTTCCTTATAAAAGCCAAGCAAGTTAGTTTGACAAGATCTATTCCTCCTAAATCCATGCTGGTTACTACTTATAATGTCAGTCCTTGAAACATACTCTAGAACATGTTCCCTTATTAAACTTTCCCGGATCTTCCCCACCACTGAAGTTAAACTTACAGGCCTGTAATTACCCGGCTGTGAACGACTACCCTTTTTGAATATTGGAATAACATCAGCCTTTTTCCAATCCAGAGGCACACCACCGGACATGAGGGAATCAGCAAAAATAAGAAACAATGGCCTTGATAAAACTGAACTTAGCTCCCTAAGTACCCGAGGATGTATTTTATCCGGTCCAGGAGATTTACTAATATTAACCTTATTTAGTTCTTTCTGTACCATATCCTCAGTTAACCAAAGTGAACTTGAATCTTTTGTACCATTATTGCTACTATACTCTATGATATCTGTACTTGGATCTTCTATAGTGTATACAGAGGAAAAAAAAGTATTCAAGACATTTGCTTTATCGCCATCCTCCGTAACTAACTTATCCCCATTAATTAATGGTGCCACATTCTCAGTCCTCATCTTCTTACTATTAATATACTTAAAAAAATGCTTAAGCTTAGTGATGCTTTGTTCAGCTATCCTAACTTCATTATTAATTTTAGCTAGTTTGATTGCTTTCTTACACTCCTTGTTACAGTTTTTATACTCCCTAAAGGCCCTTTCCGTTCCCTCGGCCTTAAAGGTTTTAAATGCCTTTTTCTTCCTTTCCATTTGCCTTTACATCAGAATTCAGCCTTATGGGTGCGGATTTATTTTTTTTTTACATTTATTTCCCAAGGGTATAAATCTAGATGTGAACTGGCTTAAAATACATAAAGTAGAGTTGATCCAGGAAAATTTCTGATTGCCACTTGGAGTCAGGAAGGAATTTTTTCCCCCTTCATAAATTTGGTGGGGGTTTTTTCCCCCTTCCTCTGGATCAACAGTTAGGCAGGAAATGAGGATATTGCTAGATGGGTTGGACTGGATGGACGTATGTCTTTATTCAACCTCAAATACTATAAAAATCCCCTTTAACACAGTCCACTTCTGTTCAGTACCTTTACCTGATAATACATTATCCCAGTTGACATTCTGAAGAGCTGCTTTTAACCTGGGAAAATTTGCCTTCCCGAAATTAAAAGTCTTTGTTAACCCAGCGCACTTTTCCTTTAGATAACAAAGTCCAAACACAACTATTTCATGGTCACTATTCCCTAAGCCTCCAGTTACCTTTATATCTATAATGCGCTCCACGATGTTAGATATTACCAGATCCAACAGAGCTCCTTTTCTAGTAGGAACCCCAACCACCTGTGAGAGAAAATTATCCTGCAGCAAATTCAGGAACTCATCGCCTTTTTCTGTGATGGCAGTTCCACCACACCAATCAATGTCAGGGTAATTGAAGTCCCCCATAATGAGTATACTACACCAATCAATGTCAGGGTAATTAAAGTCCCCCATAGTGAGTACACTCCACCAATCAATGTCAGGGTAAATAAAGTCCCGCATAATGAGTACACTCCACCAATCAATGTCAGGGTAATTAAAGTCCCCCATAATGAGCACACTACACCAATCAATATCAGGGTAATTAAAGTCCCCCATAATGAGCACACTCCCCAAACTTGCAGCCCTTGCCAACTGCATATGAAGTTGACTCACCTCCTCTCTGCTAGCATTTGGTGGCTTATAGCAGACACCAACAATGACATTACCCCCTTTCCTGTTGCCTAACTCCCCCCATATTGCCTCCACTTTAACATCCACTTCTTTTAAATTTAGCTTCAATTCTTTTTTAACAAACACATACTCCTCCCCCTTTCCTTTTTTCTCTGACCTGCCAAAACAAGGCATATCCTTCTAAATTTACAGCCCAGCCGTGAGAACTGTTCAACCATGTTTCTGCTATACCTATTACATCATACTTTTCATTCAATGTCATAATTTCCAATTCACCCATTTTGTCAGACAGGCTTCTCGCATTTGCAAACATACATTTTAGATTATGATCCTGTAATTTATTCGTACACTTTAATACACATGCCTCCCTATCCCCTATGCTAGCCCCACCCCCCTTTCCGCCCGCCACTTGCCTATCTACACCCTGCTTTCCTCCTTGGCTACCCTGCTTTCCTCCTGGGCTATCTATCCCAGTGAGACTGCTAATACCCTCCCCCCAAACCTAGTTTAAAATCTCCTCCAACCCTCTAGCCATCTTCTCCCCTAAAACAGCTGCACCACCATCAGTGAGGTGCAACCCATCCCTACTAAAGAGCCTGCAGCCGACAGCAAAGTCTGCCCAGTTCTCAATAAACCCAAACCCTTTTTCCTTACACCACTCTCTTAGCCACACATTAATGCTCGTAAGCTCCCGCTGTCTCCCTGGCTTAGCACGTGGCTGCGGTAGTATTTCTGAAAACACTACCCTGGAGGTCCTTGCTTTTATCTTGGCCCCTAGCTCTCGGAAATCATGTTTAAGGACCTCATCTCCACCTCTAACTTTGTCATTGGCACCAATGTGAACCAAGACCGCCGGGTCACTCCCAGCCCCACCCAATAATCTGTCTACACGATCCACCACATGCCGAACCCTAGCACCAGGCAGGCAACACACAGTTCGGCATGTAGGGTCCTGGTGGCAGATTACCCTATCTACCTTCCTTATAATGGAGTCCCCTACCACTACCACCTGCCTTGCATTCCTGACCCTTCGTTCCTCCTCCCTTGTATCAGAGATGGCAGTCCCCTGGGTGCTCAAGGGATTAGCCCCCTCCATACACGCTAATTCCGAGGTGTCCTCCTCCACTTCATTACCTAAGGCGGCAAATCTGTTGGGATGGACAATCTGGGAAGAAGCCCCCCTACCCTTCTGTCCCCCACTTTCCCTAGTAACCCTAACAAAACTACCTCCTTCCTCATCCTTTCTTGTCCCTCTTCCACCCACCTCTATACTGGCCCCAGCCAGTGCCTGCTGACCCCCCAGTTCTGCCAATCCCTGCAATGCTGCAAGCTGCCCTCTTAGACTCTCCACCTCAGCTTCCAAACGGGCAACCCACTCACACCTGACACAGACATAGGTTCCCCTGGACGTCTGCTCCAGGTTCCTATACATGTGGCACGATGCACATTGCATGGTACTGACAAAACTGCCCCTTCTAATACACCACACCAACACAGTGATGCACAAACCTTGTTTAATTGCCCTTTCAATGTCCTTGAGATTGAGGTCCTTTAGAGCAAGGGACATATACGTTCCACTCTAGTTTGTTTCACTTACAGGAAACTTCCTTTTGTTAGGTCCAAACCACAGGTCCAACCAATGTGAATCCTATTTAACTAATAGGCCCCAACCCCCACACCAATTAGTGCCAAGAAGAGAGGGAAAAAACAAAACACTAATTAACCCTTTCACAGCCTGTTTGTGATTACATCAGGTGCAATACTAGACTATAGAAGCCCAGCACACCCCTTTAACTGGAAGAAAGAAAGACACAGTCCTTAACACAGCACAAACAACCCTTAGGAATTATAGGCAGTTTTTAGGTTTTTTTTTCAGATCAATAATGGGACCCCAATACCAAGGACTATAAAAAGAATAAAATCATGAAAGAAAGTTCTTTTATATTTGCATAGAAACCAATAAAAAGATGCAAAATGTGGAAAGTGCGGGACTGGTTCTAGACTGGGTTCCCCGTATCTCTCTGGGCACTTTCTGGGTATGAAAACTGGGCATCTGACTCTAGTGTAGTTCATGGCCTATCCACAGTCTAAATATTCATATTCACAGGTTTACCCAGCCTTGAAATCTTGTTAAAACTTCCACAGACTTCAATATGTTTCTCAGCTTCTTGGAAAATGCTAAAATTTGGCTCGATCAATCTTTATCCGCAGATCTATATGTTCAGTTTCCATACAAAATACACACCTGTCCCCCTTACTGTCCATTACCGTGAGTTCCCATTAGTCCAGAGTGTGTAGCATGTCCATAGAAGATATTCTTGGTTTGACAGACTATACTAAATCTTGACTTGTTTATCTATAAAGGAGAAATTAATCGCAATGTAGAAATATCTTCATCCCTCCACTTGGATAAACGTCAAGTGTTAAAAAATAAGTAGGATAACGTTGAGGTTAGCTAAGGATAGATAAACAAATGTGCAATAAAAGGGCATTTTTCAGGTACAGCTTAATAAGGAGGAATCCCAGGGAATTAGATTGAATTCCTTCTCTAGATTGGGGGCGCTCCAATCTACAGCGATCCAACTTAAACATTCTCTAATTGAACATAATCTATCACTAGATGGACGGTGATATTTCCTAGTCATAGACAATGTTTTTATTTCTCATTCTCTGTGTTGGTTAATGTCGCTGTTTGTTTATAAGCTTTTTAAAGACTGAAAACCAATCTGAATTCTTACCACTAATCCAAATTATTAGTCATCATCACCAAGCTCTATAGAACATTACTTGAGGCTCTGTCATCCAGTTTTGGGACAGTAAGATTAATTATTGACGGAAAATAGCTCTACCGCTTCTTAATTCCACTGTAGCGTCTGGAAGCCTTGCCAAAAATGTGTTTGTGTATACGTTCATGTATAAATATACAACTGGTATCTTGCAGGGTTTTTACAGAGAGGTGACCAGAGGCGATAGATCTAAATCTGACTTTAAGCAGTAAAACTCTTACTCCTTGTAAAAGTCATGAAACCAGAACTGGCTCTCTAAACAAATGGGAACATTTGATTCTGGTCAGAAGCTTTCCAAGCCATGGAGACAAAATCTTCTACCGGTGGAGCCCCAGAAAGCATAATATGGACCAAATCCAAAGAAAAGATAAAGCGCCCTCATCAATGACCATTATTCCACCACCAACATGTTTCATGACACACGGTTGATGTCTCTCCGATACTAATGAATGGCTGTTCTTTAATCAGCTCGTGTGCTGAAGATGGGATTTTAATTAACCCAGGAAATAAGTAAAACCCGGGAAGAACACTGTGTAATTTCTAGGGAGCGTTGTGTTCTTTTCTGAGATGTTTTCCATCTGACTGTCAGTTCGTTGTTTAAAGATCCTCAATCTTCAGTCCTACCGTGTCAAACAGAACTACTTTACCCCGGTTTTTATTTTGTCTGTGGCCCTTCCAAATCTGCTCATTTTGATGAATATGTTCCATAGCTGCAGGAGGCAAGGCATTTATTTAGAGTGCCATCATCTCATTAGAAAGCAGTAAGGAACACCTTATAATAGTTCAATCAACAACTATTTTAGACCAGCGTTGAGTGCCGTTGAGGGTCTTTTATAAGCTGTGATTACATTGTGTTTAGAGTTACGTAGCTTTGAGGACATTTCAATGGTGGGAGGGTCTGGAATCTGTTTAAATTTGAACCATCCAGCGAGGTAATAATTTTTACCAAGTCTTAAGAGCCAAGTGAAAACAATAGGAGATAATCAATGTATTCTCTACAGCTAAAGTAGATGTTTGTACTGCAATGGTTTTCCAATAAACATAATACTATAACAATAAAGGGTCTATGCAATAACTTAATGTTGTCACTGAGTTCATCAGCATAGACCAAATTCCATACCTACAAACCCATATGGCAGCTCCCATTAGTGTTGTGTGCTATCACTTTTCAAACACATTTTATAAATTATAATTAAAGGAGAACTATCATGTTTTTTTTTCCTACCTCCCAATACTGTTTCTGTGAGAAACACCAGACTAAAGAATTCTGAGTGTGCCAGTCTTCCTCCTGGCTTCAGCACTATCTTTAAAGGGGATGTCCACCCTTATTAAAAAATTTATATATGAAAGTTATTGCTCCTCCAGCCCCAACCACATTAGTATAATTTCAAGAAAGTGCCCCGATAGTTACTTACCTTCCCTCTCTACTTCGCCGCACAATCCCGGACCTCTGCTTACATAGAACTGCAAGCAGGGGGCAGGACTGGCAGCCTCATCTGTAATTAGCTAAGAGGCAGCCAATCACAGAACGCCAGAGGATAAAGGGAAGGTAAGTAACTATCAGGGCACTTTCTTGAAACTAAAACTAATGCGGTTGGGGCTGGGGGATCTAGAGCTTTCATATGGGAAAGGGGTTTTACACTAGGGGAAGGGAGACCAAAATGGGAGGGAGAGGGAGGGTTCTTCTGTGCATGGCAAAATTCTCCCGGAGGAGAGTCAGGAGGCGGAGTCCGATATGGAATCTGCTATCCTCCTGGGGGACAGTTTTCTGGACTTTTGAGGGACTTTACAGGAGAACCATTTGGGTCTGGGATGTAAGGTAAGGATTTCATTACACTACAGAATGGGGCCAGTAGTGGGGCGGATTAAAGTTCTGGGGGTGGACATGTCCTTTAATACAGGAATAGTCAAGGACTAACATGGCAAATGAAAACTATAATTGATGTTGCTCCTAAACAAAATGATATTGTGAGGTAGGAATAATCAGCCCTACCTCCCTGCCCCAGGTACTTTCCATTTATTAAAAGTACATTTTTAGAGTATAGATATCCTTTAAGGATTTGTCGCAAAATGCAGAAACAGGCAAAGATATGTTGTGTTTATTTACATACCACTGGAGATTGTATAAAGACATACGCCCATCTAGTCCAACCTTTATACCCTACCCATAATGTCTGTATAACAGTTACATAGTAACATAGTATTGGAGGTTGTATAAAGACATACGTCCATCTAGTCCAACCTTTATACCCTACCCATAATGTCTGTATAACAGTTACATAGTAACATAGTATTGGAGGTTGTATAAAAGACATACGTCCATCTAGTCCAACCTTATACCCTACCCATAATGTCTGATAAAGTTACATAGTCAGTAACTAGTATTGGAGGTTGTATAAAGACATAGTCCATCTAGTCCAACCTTTATACCTACCCATAATGTCTGTATAACAGTTACATAGTAACATAGTATTGGGGTTTATAAAGACCTCGCTCCATCTAGTCCAACCTTTAATACCCTACCCTAATGTCTGTATAACAGTTACATAGTAACATAGATTGGAGTTGTATAAAAGACATAACGTCCATCTAGTCCAACCTTTATACCCTACCCATAATGTCTGTATAACAGTACATAGTAACATAGTATTGGAGGTGTATAAAGACATACGTCCATCTAGTCCAACCTTTATACCCTACCCATAATGTCTGTATAACGTTACATAGTAACATAGTATTGGAGGTTGTATAAAGACATACGTCCATCTAGTCCAACCTTATACCCTACCCATAATGTCTGTATAACAGTTACATAGTAACATAGTATTGGAGGTGTATAAAGACATACGTCCATCTAGTCCAACCTTTATACCCTACCCAAATGTCTTATAACAGTTAATAGTAACATAGTATTGGAGGTTGTATAAAGCCATACGTCCATCTAGTCCAACCTTTATACCCACCCATAATGTCTGTATAACAGTTACATGTAAACATAGTATTGGAGGTTGTTATAAAGACATACGTCCATCTAGTCCAACCTTATACCCTACCCATATGTCTGATAACAGTTACATAGTAACATAGTATTGGAGGTTGTATAAAGACATACGTCCATCTAGTCAACCTTTATACCTACCCATAATGTCTGTATACAGTTACATGAACATAGTATTGGAGGTTGTATAAAGAATACGTCCATCTGTCCAACCTTTACCCTACCCATAATGTCTGTATAACAGTTACATAGAACATAGGTATTGGAGGTGTATAAAAGACATCGTCCATCTAGTCAACCTTTATACCCCTACCCATAATGTCTGTATAAAGTTACATAGTAACATAGTTTGGAGGTTGTATAACACTACGTCCATCTAGTCCAACCTTTATACCCTACCCATATGTCTGTATAACAGTTACATAGTAACATAGTATTGGAGGTTGTATAAAGACTACGCATCTAGTCCAACCTTTATACCCTACCCATAATGTCTGTATAACAGTTACATATAACATAGTATTGGGTTGTATAAAGACATACGCCCATCTAGTCCAACCTTTATACCCTACCCAAATGTCTGTATAACGTTCATAGTAACATAGTATTGGAGGTTGTATAAAGACTACAGTCCCATCTAGTCCAACCTTTATACCCTACCCATATGTCTGTAAACAGTTCACATAGTAACATAGTATTGGAGGTTGTATAAGAAATACGTCCATCTAGTCCAACCTTTATACCCTACCATAATGTCTGTATACAGTTACATAGTAACATAGTATTGGAGGTTGTATAAAGACATACGCCCATCTTTAGCCAACCTTTATACACTACCCATAATGTCTGTATAACAGTTACATAGTAACATAGTTTGGAGGTTGTATAAAGACATACAGTCCTACTAGTCCAACCTTTATACCCTACCCATAATGTCTGTATAACAGTTACATAGTAAACATAGTATTGGAGGTTATAAAGACATACGCCATCTAGTTCCAACCTTTATACCCTACCCAATGTCTGTATAACAGTTACATAGTAACATAGTATTGGAGGTGTATAAAGACATACGCCCATCTAGTCAAACCTTTATACCCTACCCATATGTCTGTATAACAGTTACATAGTAACATAGTATTGGAGGTTGTATAAAGACATACGTCCATCTAGTCCAACCTTTATACCCTACCCATAATGTCTGTATAACAGTTACTAGAACATAGTATTGGAGTGTATAAAGACATACGTCCATCTAGTTCAACCTTTATACCCTACCCATAATGTCTGTATAACAGTTACATAGTAATATATTGGAGGTTGTATAAAGACTACGTCCATCTAGTCCAACCTTTATACCCTACCATATGTCTGTATAACAGTTACATAGTAACATAGTATTGGAGGTTGTATAAAGAATACGCCCACCATCTAGTCCAACCTTTATACCCTACCCATAATGTCTGTATAACAGTTACATCGTAACATAGTATTGGAGGTTGTATAAAGACAACGCCATCTAGTCCAACTTTATACCCCTACCATAATGTCTGTATAACAGTTACATAGTACATAGTATTGGAGGTTGTATAAAGACTACGTCCATCTAGTCCAACCTTTATACCCTACCCATAATGTCGCTTATAACCGTTACATAGAGTAACAAGATTGGAGGTTGTATAAAGACATACGTCCATTAGTCCAACCTTTATACCCTACCCATAATGTCTGTAAACAGGTACATAGTAACATAGTATGGAGGTGTATAAAGACTACGCATCTAGTCCAAACCCTTTAACCCTACCCATAATGTCTGTATAACAGTACATAGTAACAAAGTATTTGGAGGTTGTATAAAGACATAGTCCATCTAGTCAACCTTTATACCCTACCCATAATGGCTGTATAACAGTTACATGTAACATATATTGGAGTGTATAAGAAATACCGTCCATCTAGTCCAACTTATACCCTACCCATAATGTCTGTATAACAGTTACATAGTAACATAGTATTGGAGGTTGTATAAAGATATATTCCATAGTCCAACTATACCCTACCCATAAGTATGTTTATAACAGTTACATAGTACATAGTTATGGAGGTGTATAAAGACACACCATCTAGTCCAACCTTTATACCCACCCATAATGTCTGTTAACAGTTACATAGAACATAGTATTGGAGGTTGTATAAAGAATAGTCCATCTAGTCCAACTTTATACCCTACCCATATGTTGTATAAGTTACATAGTAACTAGTATTGGAGTTGTATAAAGACATACGTCCATCTAGTCAAACCTTTATACCCTACCCATAATGTCTGTATAACAGTTACATAGTAACATAGTATTGAGGTTGTATAAAGACATCCCATCTAGTACAACCTTTATCACCTACCCATAATGTATGTAACAGTTACATAGTACATAGTATTGGGTTGTATAAAGACATAGCCACTAGTCCAACCTTATACCCTACCCATAATGTCTATTATAACAGTTACATAGGAACATAGTATTGGATTGTATAAAGACATACTCCATCTAGTCCAAACCTTTATACCCTACCCATAATGTCTGTATAACAGTTACTAGTAAAATAGTATGGAGGTGTAAAAGACATAACGTCCATTTAGTCCAACCTTTATACCCTACCCATAATGTCTGTAACAGTTACAATAGTAACATAGTATTGGACGTTGGATAAAGACATACGTCCATCTAGTCCAACCTTTATACCCTACCCTAATGTCTATAACAGTTACATGTAACATGTATTGGAGTTGATAAAGACATAGTCCCACTAGACCAACCTTATAACTACCCTAATGTCTGTATAACAGTTACATAGGAACATCAGTATTGGAGGTTGATAAAACATACGCATCTAGTCCAATTTATACCCTACCCATAATGTCGTTAACAGTTACATAGTAACATAGTTATGGAGGTTGTATAAAGACATACGTCCCTCAGCCAACCTTATACCCTACCATATGTCTGTTATAACAGTTATAGTAACTAGTATTGGAGGTTGTAATAAAGACATACGTCCATCTGCAAACTTTTATACCCTACCCATATGTCTGTATAACAGTTACCTAGTAACATGTATTGGAGGTTGTATAAAGACATACGCTCCATCTATCCAACCTTTATCCCTACCCATAATGTCTGTATAACAGTTACATATAACATAGTATTGGAGGTTGTATAAGAATACTGTCATCTAGTCCAACTTTATACTACCCATAATGTCTGTTAACAGTTACATAGTAACCTAGTATTGGAGGGTTGTATAAAGACATCGACTCTAGTCCAACCTTTATACCCTACCCTTAATGTCTTATAAAGTTACATTAACATGTATTGGAGTGTATAAAGACATACGTCCTCTAGTCCAACCCTTTATACCCTACCCATAATGTCTGTATAAACGTTACATAGGAAATAGTATTGGAGGTTTTATAAGAATATAGTCCATCTAGTCCACCTTTATATACCCATAATGTCTTTATAACAGTTACATAGAACATGTATGGAGGTTTGATAAAGATACGATGTCCACTAGTCAACCTTATACTCTAACCATAATGTCTGTATAAACAGTTACATAGTAACATAGTATTGGAGGTGTATAAAGACAATAAGTCCATCTAGTGCCACCTTTATATCTACCCATAATGTCTGTATAAAAGTTACATAGTACATAGTATTGAGGTTTATAAAGACATAAGTCCATCTAGGCCAACTTTATACCCTACCCATAATGTCTGATAACAGTTACATAGTAACATGTATTGGAGGTTGTATAAAGATATATGTCCATCTAGTCCAACATTTATAACCCTACCCATATGTCTGTATAACAGTTACATTAGTAACATAGTATGGAGGTTGTATAAGATATATCCATTAGTCCAACATTTATACCACCCATAAGGTCTGTATAACAGTTACATAGTACATAGTTGGAGGTTGTATAAAGCAAAGCCATCTAGTCCAACTTTATACCCTACCCATAATGTTGATAACAGTTAATAGTCCATAGTATTGGAAGGTTGTATAAAAGACAATACGTCCATAGTCCAACCTTATACCCTACCCATAATTCTGTAGAACAGTTAATAGTAACATAGTATGGAGGTTGTATAAAGATATAGTCCATCTAGTCCAACTTATACCCTACCATAATGTTGTTATAACAGTTACATAGTAACATAGTTATGGGGTTGTAATAAAAGACATACGAGCTCCATCTAGGTCCACCTTTTACCCTACCCATAATGTCTGTATAACACTTACATAGTAACATAGTATTGGAGGTAATACAAAGACATACATCCATCTAGTCTAACCTTTATACCCTACCCATAATGTCTGTATAACAGTTACATAGTAACATAGTATTGGAGGTTATATAAAGACTTACATCCATCTAGTCTAACCTTTATACCCTACCCATAACGTCTGTATAACAGTTACATAGTAACATAGTATTGTAGGTTGTATAAAGACATACGTCCATCTAGTCCAACCTTTATACCCTACCCATAATGTCTATCTAACAGTTAGATAGTAACATAGTATTGGACTTTGTATAAAGACATATGTCCATGTAGTCGAACCTTTATACCTTACCCATAATGTCTGTATAACAGTTACATAGTAACATAGTATTGGACTTTGTATAAAGACATACATCCATCTAGTCCAACCTTTATACCCTACCCATAATGTCTGTATAACAGTTACCTAGTAACATAGTATTGGAGGTTGTATAAAGACATACGTCCATCTAGTCCAACCTTTATACCCTACCCATAATGTCTGTCTAACAGTTACATAGTAACATAGTATTGGAGGTTGTATAAAGACATATTTCCATCTAGTCCAACCTTTATACCCTATCCACTACAATTCACTCTTCAATATCCACTTCAATTCCTTAAGAAGGGGCAAGCAATGTTCTTGAACCACAGCCACTTATAGCTGTTCCTCCCACCGCTAAGGCGTTAATTGGGTTAAGATGTCATCCCCCTTTTAATAGTTTACATCTATATTTATAGCTACTTTGTATCCATGTAAGTTCTCACACAATGTGACCATAGAATCAATTCCTTAATAGAAACAATATGTCTCCCTCTCTCCCTCCGTTGATGTGGATGATCATTTCTCTTTGGGAATGTTGGCTGGTTGCATGGAAATGTTTCTTCATTTCACTTGGATTTATCTGTCCGTCTTTCTGTATATTTACTTTTTTTGTTACTTTTTGTGCTACACTACAAATTTACACGTATGTTCTGTGTATTTATCCAGGCTACACTATAAATGTACATGTATGTTCTGTTTTTTTATCCATGCTACATTTTAAATTTACATGTGTTTTATGTGTATTTATTCAGGCTACACTGCAAATGTACACATATGTTCTGTGTATTTATTTAGGCTACACTATAAATGTACACATATGTTCTGTGTATTAATTTAGGCTACACTATAAATGTACACATATGTTCTGTGTATATAGTCAGACCTACACTACAAATGTACACATTGTTCTGTGTATTTGTTTAGGCTACACTATAAATGTACACATATGTTCTGTGTATTTATTTAGTAGGCGACACTAATGAAAGGTTCGACATTGTTCTGTTATTTATTTAGGCTACACTAATAAATGTACACATTCTGTTTCTGTAGTATTTATTCAGATGCTCACTATAAATGTACACTTGTTCTGTGTATATTTCAGACTACACTTCAATGACACATAGGTTCTGTGTATTTTTGGCTACACTATAAATGTATCCATATGTTCTTGTTGTTTATCCAGGCCCTATAATTTAACATATGTTCTGTGTTTTATTTTGCTCCACTATAAATGTAACACTATGTTCTTGTGTATTTATTCAGGCTAAAAACATAATGTACACATAATGTTTCTGTGTATATTTTCAGACTACAACACAAAATGTCCCATATTTCTGTGTAATTTTTAGGCTACACTATAAATGTACACAATGTTCTGTGTATTTATTCATACACGCTACAATGTCACATATGTTCTGTGTATTTAGTTAGCTACACTATAAATATACACATATGTTCTGTGTAATATTTCACTACACTACAAAATGTACACTATGTTTTTCTGTTATTTATTAGGCTGGTACACTATAAATTACCATATGTTCTGTGTATTTATTCAGACTAACACTACAAGTAACACATATGTTCTTGTGTATTTTTATTTAGGCACATATGAATGTACACATATGTTTCCTGTTATATCCAGACTACACTACAATGTACACATATGTTCTGTGTTATTTGTCCAGGCTACAGCTTAAAGGTACACATATTTTCTGTGTATTTACCAGGCGACAACTATAATGTACACATATTTCTTGTATTATCCAGGCTAGACTATAAATGTACACATATGTTCTGTTTATCCAGGCTACATTAGAAATTTACATGTATATGTTCTGTGTGTTTATCCAGTTTACACTACAAATTTACATGTATGTTCTGTGTATTTATTTAGGCAACCCAAGAAATACACATGTATGTTTTGTTTATTTTTTCATACTACTGGATTTATCCATGTAACACATGGCAATGCATTGCAAAGATCCTGTATGCACTAGAGGTACCTAATCCCAAAGCCTTGTACACACGCGGATAAAGTGCCCATACACAGGCCGATTATCAGTTGAAATGAACATTCGGACACATCGTGCGTTGCGGGTCGGGACATGCGATCACATGTGTGTACGAACCTTAAGGCTGAATGGACATTGGTTAGAGACATAAACGTATGAACAATCTGCTTCCAGCTAACACAATACGGTTAAAGATCCTGGTTCACAATTCGTAACTTGTATATAGACAAGGTTACAGGCGACATACTAACCATGGGGGATGTTATCATCCACATTCCATGTTAGTGTGAATAATAATAATAATAATAATAATAATAATAATAATAATAATAATAATAATGATAATAATAATAATTATAAACACAATGTCTCCATTATAAATACAATGTCCCCCTTATAAACACAATGTCCCCCTTATATACACAATGTCCCCCTTATAAACAGTGTCTCCCACACAGCAGTGTTTACAATATGTAGAATCATTTCAGGTTTTGGTCCCTGGTTTCTTTTTCACTTGGCAACATAATCATTTCAGGTTTTGGTCCCTGGTTTCTTTTTCACTTGGCAACATTTCTCTGTGTGGCCCCGTCCCTCCTGTATACCAGTCAAGTGGGTGGAGCTAGTAGTGCACAGATCCCCTGGCTGCCAGACCAATCAAAGGAGAGGTTTGACTCGGAACAACGAAACAAACCAATAAGTCACTTACAAAACCCCCTTAAAAAAACACCCGTGGGTAACATTATTGGTTTGTTTTCTGTGCAATAAATTGGTTTTGCAATATAGACGTTAAGTGTGTGAGTTCTTTTTAGGTCCTGGGGATCTTATTTTCCCATATTGTGTTATGGTATATATTGCGTACTTACCTTGCACCACCACATGTATTTGGGTAGCACACATTCATTTTAAGGTAGTAGTGCATCCCTCGCATTATATACATTGGTAATTCTATTGAACCCATTGGGCATAGAGATGGAAGGAGAATTTCACATAAAACATCATTGCTCTTTTCTAGAAAAACTAAACAAATTTCTACATCAACTCAAATACAATCAAAGTAATTAGAACTTAACCCGGGAATGAAATGGATTTATAGCACAGGGTCTCTGTCTTCATTTTAGACCCTCAAACAGGACAAGACTTCCATCCTACTGGTTTTAGAGAGTTTGACACTTGGAAGTTCCATTCATTTTCGATTTAATGAACTCGGGAAAACAAAAACGGAAAATACTTTCGGGGGGTTGGGAATTATTTGAGGGTCACTGAATGATGAGGTTATTTTGTTAACCCTCGAAAATATGTTCCAAAGTCCTGAAATCCGAACAATCCCCCTGGTCTCTGACAGAATGTTTGGATTTGGGAGCTTGACGTTCCAGTTTATATAATAATTCCCATTTCTGTGTATAAAACTATCCAAGTGGATGAGGATTCTACAAAAATGTGGCGTTCTGACCAAAGTAAACACTTGATTATCTCTAATGGATCTACAGAGTTTATGGAGAACAAACGCTAAAGGGACATTTTAAACAAATAGAAGTTGAAGGAACCTTCTATGAGGGAAGTAATTAAAACAATGATTCAAATCAAAACAAGCCAAATTGCTGACTTCCCCATGATCCCCCTGGACTCCGGGCATTGTTTATTTTCCTTCATCCAAAAGATAACAGTTTACTAGGAAACTTCCGAAATATTAGGAACCCTGGGAATGGGATTTTATTTAGATATTCCGACAAATTTCATTTCTTTCTTTTTGTGGACCTGTCCTGAAAACCTGTTATATTTTTATCTTAAGAATCACCAAGAAGCCCCATGATGGAATAGAACTATTTGTTTGTGCCTGGAGATACAATGTAACAATAAACTCTCTAATTATAATCCTAATTACAGTATGTGATTGTATCGACTTCCTTCCTGTCGGCCCAGGAATGCTTTGAGGCACAAGTGTTCCAGAACTGTTTATAACAGAACAGAATAAAATGAATAAATAAAATCTCCCATGTCCTCTTTGTACTCAGACCTTCTGTGTACAGTTTGTAGAAGGAGGTTTAATATTTTGTGTTGGAAAGGAATCAAACAAGATCAAAATAGGGATCATTTCAATAAAACCATTGATGACACTTTGTTCTGTAGATTCAGTTGGTAGGAAACTAATTTTTTCCCACTGTCAACATTGACATCATTGACATCTAACATTGACTTATAATGGTTAATGTAGAACTTTTTTAACCAGCAGAACCTGATTTAAAGGTCCATAGGTACCGTGTACTGTAGGAACATTCCTGTGTTCAGTGGTATCAGTGGTACCTTGGTATGTTGCTAGAATGTTAACACAGTTTTGTTCTCCAGTTACTCCATTACTCCCGGGTCCCACTTTGAAAACAGTTACATAGTAACATAGTATTGGAGGTTGTATAAAGACATACGTCCATCCAGTCCAACCTTTATACCCTACCCATAATGTCTGTATAACAGTTACATAGTAACATAGTATTGGAGGTTGTATAAAGACATACGTCCATCTCTAGTCCAACCTTATACCCTACCCATAAGTTCTGTAAACAGTTACATAGTAACAAGTTATTGGAGGTTGTATAAAGACATAGTCCATCTAGTCCAACCTTTATACCCTACCCATAATGTCTGTATAACCAGTTACATAGTAACATAGTATTGGAGGTTGTATAAAGAAATAGTCCATCTAGTCCAACCTTTAGCTCCCTACCCATAATGTCTGTATAACAGTTCATAGTAACATAGTATTGCAGGTTGTATAAGACATACGTCCATCTAGTCCAACCTTATGCCCTACCCATAATGTTCTGTATAACAGTTATAGTAACATAGATTGGAGGTTGTATAAAGCATACGTCCATCTAGTCCAACCTTTATACCCTACCCATAATGTCTGTATAACAGTTACATAGTAACATAGTATTGGAGGTTGTATAAAGACATTACGTCCATCTAGTCCAACCTTTACCCTACCCATAATGTCTGTTATAATAGTACCTATTAGTATTGGAGGTTGTATAAAGATATATCTCCACTAGCCCAACCTTATACTCTACCCATAATGTCTGTATAACAGTATAGTACCTAGTATTGGAGGTTGTATAAAGACATAGTCATCTAGTCCAACATTATACCCTACCCATAATGTTATATAACAGTTACATAGTAAATAGTATTGGAGGTTGTATAAAGACATAAGTCCATCGTCCAACCTTATACCTACCCATAATGTCTGTTATAACAGTTACATAGTAACATAGTAGTGGAGGTTGTATAAAGATATATGTCCATCTAGTCCAACCTTTTACTACCCCATAATGTCTGTATAACAGTTACATAGTAACATAGTATGGAGGTTGTATAAAGACATACGTCCATCAGTCCAACCTTATACCCTAACCCCATAATGTCTGTATAACGGTTACTAAGTAACATGAGATTGGAGGTTGTTAAAGACATACGTCCATCTAGTCCAACCTTATACCCTACCCATAATGTCGTATAACGGTACATAGTAACATGTATTGGAGGTTGTATAAAGACAAAGTCCATCTAGCAACCTTTATACCCTACCCATAATGTCTGTATAACAGTTACATAGGAAACATAGTATTGGAGGTTGTTATAAGACACACGTCATCTAGTCCAACCTTATACCCTACCCATATGTCTGTATAACAGTTACATAGTACATAGTATTGGAGGTTGTATAAAGACATACGCATCTAGCCAACTTATACCCACCCAAAGTCTATAAAGTTACATAGTAACATAAGTATGGAGGTTGTATAAAGATACGTCCATCTAGCCCAACCTTTATACCCTACCATAATGTCTGTACAACAGTTACATAGTACAATGTATTGGAGGTTGTTAAAGACATACGTCCCTAGTCCAACCTTTATACCCTACCCATAGTGTTGTATAACAGTTACATAGTAAACATAGTATTGGAGGATAAAGTGCCCATACACAGGCCGATTATCAGTTGAAATGAACATTCGGACACATCGTGCGTTGCGGGTCGGGACATGCGATCACATGTGTGTACGAATGTTCATTTCAACTGATAATCGGCCTGTGTATGGGCACTTTATCAATAAATTGGTTTTGCAATATAGACGTTAAGTGTGTGAGTTCTTTTTAGGTTCTTTGGACCTTATTTTCCCATATTGTGTTCGGGTTCAATAGAATGTTCACTAAATAAGGAAAGGGAGAAATGACCCAGTGGGACCAGTCAGCAGTTATATGGGGTTATTTTCTAGCCAGAGGGTTGAACAGATCTTCTCCAGTCAGCGATTCCTTACAAAGTTATCAAAGCAAATAACCGGATTCCTTGAACAAATTAAAACTGCTCAGATGAAAGATTATTAGAGGGAAAATATACGTTAAAAGGGACACATCTTTATATCATTTTCTTCCAAACACAAAACCCAATTTCACAAATGCCTGGAAACAATTCATTCCTTCGGAAATAATTCGGAAATGCGTTTGTCTTCATCCCACCAGTTAATAGGATGTCTCTTCCTCTACACGTGGGAGTAGTAAATGAACTAAACCCAGCAGATACCTTCAGGGAGATTCTACAAAGGTTCTTATCATTAAAAATGGTGCTTATTGTCCCCCAGCCAATCAGATGTTAACTTTCAAATGTTAAATAAGCTCTAATTGGTTGGGGCAAAATGAACATCATTTTTACCAATAAGAACTTTTATTGAATCTCCGTGTATTTACAGTGTATTTCCGTGTATTTACAGTGTATTTCCGTGTACATAGTTATCTTTCTACAAATCACATGGCAATACTTTGATACCTTGCATTAACTATGTTGCAAAAACCTGCCACTTTTTCCTTCGCAATATGGCAAAAATCCGCAGGTTGCGTTCTCTCCTGACCACCGCTATGCTTATCCATGCTCTCTTCCTATCGCGCCTGGACTATTGTAACCTACAATTTACTGGTCTTCCTGGTTCCCACCTCTCTCCCCTGCAGTCTATATTTAACTCTGCCACACGTATTGTTTCACTCTCTAATAAACCGGATCCCAAATCTCCTCTGTACCGGACAACAACCTGGCTCCCCATTAAACAGCGCACTGTATATAAATCCTTCTCCTAACATTTACATCCCTTCACTCTGCTGCTCCTCCTTATATTTCCTCTCTAGTCTCCCCATATGTCCCTGTCCGTACCCTCCACTCATCACAGAACCATCTCCTATACAGACCCCCACTCACACTGCTTCCTCTCTGCCATAACAGATCCATTCAAATGCAAAACAATGAACCTTTGCAGTTTATTTTTTAGCATAATGTCCGAAAGATAAAGAACGTAGGTCAACGGTATATTTCTGTAATATTCATCCATCCAGGTCACGGTATATCTGTAATATTCACTCCATCCAGGTCATGGTATAATCTGTAATATTCATCCATCCAGGTCACGTATACTGTAATAATTCATCATCCAGGTCAGGTATATCTGTAATATTCATCCATCCAGGTCAGGTATATCTGTAATATTCATCCACCAGGTCACGGTAATATCTGTAATATTCATCCTCTCCAGGTCACGGTATATCTGTAATATCATTCCATCAGGTCACTGTATATCTCTTAATATCATTCATACCAGGTCCCGGTATTCTGTATATTCATCCATCCAGGTCACGGTATATCTGTAATATTCATCATTCCAGTGTCACGGTAATCTGTATATTCATCCATCGGTCATTGGTATGTTGTAATATTCATCCATCCAGGTCAGGTATATCTGTAATATTCATCCATCCAGGTCACGTCTATCTGTAATGATTTCATCATCCAGTCCATGGTCAAACTCGTAATATATTTATCCAGTCATGGTATACTCTTCTAAATTTCATCTTCCAGGTCACTATATCTTTATATTCATCCATCCAGGTCACGGGCACTATCTGTAATATTCATCCATCCAGGCATGTTTATATCTTGTACTATTCATTCATCCAGGTCATGGTATATCTGTAATATTCATCCATCCAGGTCACGGTATATCTGTAATATTCATCATCCAGGTCACGGTATATCTGTAATTCACCATCCAGGTCACGGTATATCTGTAATATTCATTCCATCCAGGTCAGGTATATCTGTAATATTCATCCATCCAGGTCACGGTATAATCTGTAATATTCTCATCCAGGTCACGGTTATCTGTAATATTCATTCCATCCAGGTCATGGTATATCTGAATATTCATTCCATCCAGGTCATGGTATATCTGTAATATTCATCCATCCAGGTCATGTATCTCGTAAAACCATCCACATCCAGGTCACGGTCATATCTGTATATTCATACCATCCGTCAGGTATATCTGTAATTCATCCATCCGGTCACGGTATCTGTAATATTCATCCATCCAGGTCACGGTATATCTGTAATATTCATACCATCCAGGTCACGGTATTCTGTAATATTCATCTCCAGGTCATGGTATTCTGTAATATTCATCCATCCGGTCATGGTATATCGTAATATTCATACCCATCCAGTCACGGTCATATCTGTAATATTCATCCATCCAGGCACTGGTATATCTTGAATATTCATTCATCCAGGTCTACGGTATATCTGTAATATTCATCCTCCGTCGGTATATCTGTAATATTCATCCATCCGGTCACGGTATTCTGTAATATTCAGTCCATCCGGTCCGGTATATCTGTAATATTCATCCATCCAGTACGGTTAATATCTGTAATATTCATCCATCCAGTCACGGTTATCTGTAATATTCATCCATCCAGGTCACGGTATATCTTATATATTCATCCATCCATGTCACGGTAACGGTAATAATTCTCCATCCAGGTCACGGTATATCTGTAATATTCATCCATCAGGTCCGGTATATCTGTAATATTCATTCCATCCAGGTCACGGTATATCTGTAATATTCATCCATCCAGGTACACGGTATATCTGTAATATTCATCCATACCAGGTCCGTATATCTGTAATATTCATCCATCCAGGTCACATGGATATACCTGTAATATTCATTCCATATCTAGGTCACGGTATATCTGTAATATTCATCCATCCAGGTCACGGTAATCTGTATATTCATCTACCGGTCCGTAATACTGTAATATCATCCATCCAGGTCACGGTAATATCTGTAATATATCATCCATCCAGGTCATGGTAATATCTGTAATATTCCATCCATCCAGTCCACGGGTATATCTGTAATATTCATCCATCCAGGTCATGTAATCTGTATATTCCATTCATCCGCTCACGGTATATCTGTAATATTCATTCCATCCCAGGTCCGTAGATCTTTAATATTAATTTATCCAGTTTTGGGGTGTCATGGTATATCTGTAATATTCATCCATCCAGGTCACGTATATCTGTAATTTCGTACCATCCAGGTCACGGTATATCTGTAATATTCATCCATCCAGGTCACGGTATATCTGTAAATATTCATTCATCCAGGTCATGGTATATCTGTAATATCCATACAGGTCACCGGATATCCATGGTCACGGTATATCTGTAATATTCATCCATCCAGGTCACGGTATATCTGTACATATTCAAACCCATCCCGGTCACTGGTCTTCTGTATATGCCATGCCATCCAGGCACTGTTATTGTTATATCACTCCAGTCGTAATCTGTCATATTCACCATAACCAGGATTCATGGATAATATCTGTATATCATCCTCACGTGCTCTGGTATTCGACCATAATCACAGGTAAGGTATATTGTACATATTGAACCACCCAGGTCACGGTAATTCTGTAATTATTTTATCCATCCAGTCACGGTTATCTTGTACATATTCATCCATCTCAGGTCACGGTTCATATCTGTAAAATATCATCCATCCAGTCACGTATATCTTGTAATATCTTCATCCAGGTCATGTTACTGTCAATATTCATCTCCGTTATGGTACTGTAATATCTGCATGTATATATTGTAATTCATCCATCCAGGTCACGGTATAGTCTGTAATATTCATCTATCCAGGCATGGTTAATCTGTAACATATTCATCATACAGGTTCCTGGTTTATCTGTACAAATATCATCATCCAGGTCCATGGATATCTGTATAAATCATACCATCCTAGGTCACGGCATCTTAATCGTAACTATCATACCATACCAGGTCATGATGTGTATAGTTCTTAATATACCATTCATCCTCCGGTCAACGGTCGTATTCTGTAATATTCATCCATCCATTGGTCACTGTGTATAGTTATGTACTATTTCATTCATCCTCGAGTCATCCGGCCTATATCTGTACTATTCCTTCCTCCAGTCATGGTATACTGTCTATTCATTCATCCAGGTCATGGTAATAAATCTGTATATTCTCCAATCCAGGTCACGGTCCTAATCTGTACTACTTCCTATCCCTACCCCTGACATGGTATAAAATCAGTAAGATTCATGTCTGTGCCAGGTCACGTATAATTCTGTAATAAATTTCACTTTCCATCCACTGGTCCTAGAGTATATCTGCGGTAATATTCATTCTGCACATGTGTCACAGGTATATCTGTTAATATTCTATTCATCAGGTCTGGTATATTTTGACAATGATTTTTTTGTTTTTTTTTTGGGGTTTTTTTGGATGGTGGGGGGTGCCGTTTTGCCCCCCCCCCCCCCGTGCCCTGCCCAGCCCCCTGCCCCCCCCCCCCCCCCCCCTCTGTCCTCGTCCTCCCTCCCTTTGTCCCTGGTCTCCTGTCCTCTTCTTCTCCCGGTCCTCCGTTCTCTCTGTCCTCTTCCTTCCCCTCCCCGTCCGTCTCTCCTCCCGTCCCTTCCTTCCTCCCGGTCCCGTTCGTCTTTGTATATTCGCACTCCATCCAGCTCACGTATAACCTGTAAGTATTATCCATCTCAGGGTCACGGTATATTCTGTGACTGAGCCATTCCATCCGGTCACGGTATACTAATGGCTATCACTTCATCATCCCTGTCAACGGTATACCTGTAATATTCATTCCATCCGAGGGTCACGGTATTTATGTAATATTCATCATCCAGGTCATCGGTATATCTGTAATATTCATCCAGCATCCAGGGTCAGATATTCGTGTAAATATCATCCATCCGGTCACGGGATAACTGCTAATATTCATCCATCCAGTTCACGGTAATAATCTGTAATATTCATCATCAGGTCACGGTAATCTGATAATATTCATCATACAGGTCACGATATATCTGTAATATATCAATGCAATCTCCAAGGTCACACCTGGTATAATCGATGTACGATTTCATCCATCCAGGTACGAGATCGTATATCTCCATTGTATGATATAATCAATTACTCATCCAATGGTCAACGGTCATATCTTAATATTATATCCATAAGGCCATGTTATATTCATCCTCGGTACTGACGAATCTGATAATATTCAATTATCCAGTGTGTCACGGTATAAATCTGTAAATCAATCATCCAGGTCACGTATTATCTTGATATATTCATCCATCCATGTGCACGGTATATCTGATATTACATCCATCCCGGTCAGGTATTATGCTGCACTAATATCGTTTCATTGTTATCTCTGTTTTACATTCAGGCGTTGTCTATCTGTAAAATTCATACATCCAGGGTACACGTTATCTCTGTACATCATCATCCTATCCAGGTCCACGGTATATCTGTAATTATTCATTCATCCGGTCACTGGTATCCCATCTGTAATATTCTCCACTCCAGGTCACTGGATATCTGAATAATTCATCCATACCATCCGGTATATCTGTAATATTCATCACATGTCCAGGTCACTGGTTATTAATTGAAGTCATCTTCATGTTATCTGTCATTCATTCCCATCTCAGTCACACGGCTTATCTGTAAATTCATCCATAAAACCCAGTCACGGATATAATGCTCTCAATATCTCAATGTCACACCAAAGGTTCACGGTATATCTGTAATAGTTCATTATCCAGGTCACGGTATATCTTAATAACTCATCCCATCCAGGTCACGTATATCTTAATATTCTATTTTATCATCCTGGTCACGGTATCTCTTAATACCTCACATACCATCCATCCGGAGTCCGAGTTTCTTTTCTTTATATATGCTATTCATGTCCGGGTACAAGATTAACATACATCTGTACTTTCAATCCATGAACCGGGTTAAACACTGTATATCTGTAATATTCCTACCATAACCGAGTCACGGTATATCTGTAATATATTCATTTCCCAACTGCCGGTCACGGTATATAAGAGTCTGTAATTTCACCTGCTTCCCAGGTCACCCGGTACAATCATGTAAATTCTTAACCTTCATGGGGTATCGCACTCACACAGGTTCCGGTATATCTGTAAATTTCATCCACTCCGGGTCTCTGGTATATCTCCTGTCAATTATTCATTTTTTTTCCATCCAGGTCACGGTGTAGATCTGTACTATTCATCCCAAGGACCATTCCAGTGTCACTGTATATATTTTCTGTAAATTATTCATCCATCCCAGGTCCACGGTATATCAGGATACATACTATACATCACTCCAACCACACGTCTACAGGTGTATATCTGTGCGTATATATTCATTCATCCAGGTCACGGGTATATTCTACAATAATCTTCTACAAAAACCATCCCAGGCACGGTATTATCTTGTAATATTCATTCATCCAGGTCCGTATATCTGTATATCTACCATCCAGGTCACGGTATACTCTGTAATATTCATCCATCCAGTCACGGTATAATCTTGTAACTACATTCATCCATCCAGGTCCGGTATAACGCTAGTAATCTTCATAAACCATCCAGTCTCCTCCTCCAGGTTCACTGTTATAATCTCGTACTACATTCAACCCATTCCAGTTGTCACGTGTATAATATTTTCTGTCTATATTTCATTCCATCCCAGGTCAACGGTATATCTGTAATATTCCAGTCCATCCCAGGTCACGGTATAATCTGTAATATTACCATAAAACCATCCAGTCAGCGTTATAAATCTGTTAACACTGTATTTCATTCCCCTCCGGTTGTCACCAATTCTGATTAATATTCCATACACATCCGGGTCACGGTAATTCTGTAATATTCATCTATACCAGGTCCAGTATCTCTGTAATCAGTTACATCACATAACCGGGTCACGTAATATCTGATAATATATGCATCATACCAGGTCCGTATACACATCTGTACTATTCAACTTACATACCATTCACGCGAAAAAAAAGTAAATAAAAGCCTGTCTGTAAAAATAACTCCAAATCAGCAATACCAGAATCACGGTATAACATTCTTGTAAGATTCATCCATCCAGTCACTGGGTAGATCCAGTAATCTCATCCATCCAGGTCCGGTATATCTGATAATATTCATCCACAGTCACGAGTATATCTGTTATTCATTCATCCAGGTCACGGTATATCTGTAATATTCATCCATCCAGGTCACGTATAACTGTAATATTCATGTCATCCAGGTCACGTATATCTGTAATATTCCATCCATCCAGTCACGGTATTCTGTAATATTCATCATCCAGGGTCACGGTTATATCTGCTAATATTCATCCATCCAGTGTCCCGGTATATCTGTAATCTATTCTCCCTCCAGGGTCACGTATATCTTGTAATATTCAATCCTCCAGGTACGTAGAACGTAATAAATCATCCCGCGGGACGTAAGTGTTAATCATCCATCCAGGTCACGGTATATCTGTAATATACTCCATCCAGGTCCGTTATACCTTTTATTTAATTAGATCAACTTTGCCATTGAAGGTTATTTGTTGAAGACGTTTCGCTAGTCCCTCCGACTGGCTTTCTTCAATGCAGAATGACTGTGGGTACCATGACACTCCGCTTTGTGGCAATAGGTCATCACACACAGGCCCAGAACACTTTCCCAAGTCTGTTCCCTCATTTTTCCATATACACAGGCCAATGTTTAAGGGGTGATTGGATAGAGTGCTAAGAGTGTTATACCTCTCTCTAGGTTACGGAACGCCCCTAGCTCCTTGGGTGCAGTGTGTCAACTTACAGCCTGTGGTCTCTCAGCTGGCCCAGACAGTTTGGTCTCCTCTCTCGAACCCCTGTCCACTGCTCTACTTTTACTCTATCCTGGCCTTGGCGTTTCTTTACGTTCTCACCAAATTGATCTATTACAAGCTACTCTGGTGTGTCGACCGGTCGGGTGGGGGGGGGGGCACTTTGGGTACCTGCCTGTACATTATAACAAATCCAGATTTATACAGTATGTATGTCATATGTTTTATTTATATAGCGCACTTGGGTACACCGCGCTGTACATTATAACAATCCAAGATTTATACAGTAATGTATGTTAATATGTTTATTTATTAGCGCCACTTGGGGACGCAGTAACAAAATACAATAAAGTCTACAAGGGATAAATACAATAGATAGTTCAGTACATATATACTATAAATTAGATAAATAAAGTCTAGAGCTTTGCCACAAAAGTAATGATGCTCCCTGCCCCATAGAGCTTACAATCTAGTTAGAGGCGGGTTAAACATCAGGATACAATGAAATGGGTATAAGTGCTTGAGTGAACGTATGCAGTGCAAAGTAAAACAATCATATACTTGCTGGTTACCGGATAGGTAGGATGTAGGGTAGATGTATCATATATAGATATATAGATACATATACTGTGCTGGTTACCGAAGGTATGATGTAAGGGTAGAGTGATCATATATGAGATTATAATAGATATCATATACCGTGCTGTTACCGGATAGGTAGGATTAAGGGTAGATTATCATATATAGATATAGGATACCTCATAACCTGTGCTGGTTTACTCTGAGATAGGTGGATCTGTAAGGGTTAGAAGTATTTATCATATATACGATATATTGATAACATATACTGTGCTGGTTTACGATCCGGTAGGTAGGATGAAGGGTAAGATTTAATATCTATTAGATATAGGACATATAACTGTGCTGGGTAACCGTATAGTGTAAGGATGTAGGGTAGACTTTATCTATATAGATATAGTAGATACCATTATACTGTGTGGGTTATGGATAGATGGATGTAAAGGGATGGTTTATCATATAACGTATATAGACAATCCATATACTGTGTATGGGTTACCGATAGGAGGATGTAAGGGTAGATTTATCATATATACTATATAGAATACCATATACTGTGCTGGTTACCGGATAGGTAGGATGTAAGGGTAGATTTATCATATATAGATATATAGATATCATATACCTGCTTGGTACCGGATAGGTAGGATGTAGGGTCGATTTACATATATAGATATTAGATATCACTATACTGTGCTGGTTACCGGATAGTAGGATGTAATGTTAGATTTTATCATTCGTTTCAAGATATCATATACTGTGCCTGGTTACCGGAGTAGGTAGGATGTAAGGGTTAGATTTGTTCATATACGAGATAGTATAGATATCATATACTGTGTCTGGTTACCGGATAGGTAGGATGTAAGGGTAGATTTAGCATATATAAGATATATTGATACCATATACTGTGCTGGTTACCGGATAGTAGGATCGTAAGGGTAGATTTATCATATATAGATATATAGATTTATATACTGTGCTGGTTACTGGATAGGTAGGATGTAAGGGTAGATTTATACATTATAGATATATAGAACCACATACTTGTGCGGTTACCAGACGTAGGTAGGATGTAAGGGTAGATTTATCATACTATGATATATACTACCATAACTGTGCTGGTTACCGGATAGTAGGATGTAAGGGTAGATTTATCATATATATATATATAGATTCAATATACTGTGCTGGTTACCAGATGGTAGGATGTAAGGGTGATTTATCATATATGATATATAGATCCATCATACTGTGCTGGTTACCAGATAGGTAGGACTGTAAGGGTAGATTCTATCATATATAGATATATAGATACATATACTGTGCTGGTTACCAGATAGGTAGGATTGTAAGGGTAGTTTATCATATATAGATATATAGATCCCATATACGTGGCTGGTTACCGGATAGGTAGGATGTAAGGGTAGATTATCAATATAGATATACTAACCATTACTGTGCTGGTTACCGGATAGGTAGGAGTCTGTAAGGGTAGTATTTATCATATATAGATCTATAGATACATATACGGTGCTGGTGTACGATAGGTAGGATGTAAGGGTAATTTACATATATGATAATAGATACCATCTACTGTGGCTTGTTACCGAAGGGGATGTTAAGGGTAGATTTAATCATATATAGAATGATAGGAATCCATAACTGTTCGTGGTTACGGCATAGATAGGTAGGATGGTAAGGGTAGATTTATCATATATAGACATATCGATTCATCATAGATGTTCGGTTCCCCGATACGGTAGGATGTAAGGTATAGACTTATCATATCTGATATATAGATATCCAATATACTGTTGCTGGTTTACAGATATAGGATCGATTACACGGGTAGTAGATTCTTAATTATATAGATATATAGATATTCATATAGGCTGGTACAGACTGGATAGTCGATGTAAGGTGAGGAGATTTTATTATATATAGTAGATATAGATACCATATACTGTGCTGGTTACCAGTAGGTCGGATAAGGGTAGATTTATCATATATGATTATACACTACTTCATACTAAATGAGTAACTACATTACTACTAAATCGAGTACACTTCATGCCTGCATTACATCTAATACATGACAATACTAACATTAGTTGGCTTTGTACTGTGTTAGTAATAAAAGTAGAGCTGTGATACCTGTTGTTGGCTAACTATGATAAAACATTAACCAAAGCTTTTGGGAGTCCTAAGCCCCCTTCATCAGGCTGGATACAATTACTTGTACCATCCATCTGATGTCTGGTTGACCCACTCTGTCCTTATTCACATACTCTGGTAGACCTGTCTGTATGTATTGACATCCTCGTGTTGACCTGTCGTACATATTGACAATCCTCTGGTTGACCTGTCTGTCCATATTGGAATCCTCTGTTTAGACCTGTTTGTCCGAATTGGCATCCTCTGGTTGACCTGTCTGTCCGTATTGACATCCTCTGGTTGACCTGTCTGTCCGTATTGACACCCTCTGGTTGACCTGTCTGTCCGTATTGGAATCCTCTGGTTGACCTGTCTGTCCGTATTGACACCCTCTGGTTGACCTGTCTGTCCATATTGGAATCCTCTGGTTGCCCTGTCGGTACATATTGACATCCTGTGGTTGCCCTGTCTGTCCATATTGATTTCCTCTGGTTGACCTGTCTGTCCATATGACACAACCTGTGGTTGACCTGTCTGTCCGTATTAACATCCTCTTGTTGCCCTGTCTGTACAATTTGACATCCTGTGGTTGACCTGTCTGTCCATATTAACATCCTTTGGTTGCCCTGTATGTAATATTGACATCCTCTGGTTGACCTGTCTGTCCCTATTGACATCTCTGGTTGACCTGTCTGTCCATATTAACATCCCTTTGGTAGCCCTGTCTGTACCTATGACATCCTTCTGGTTGCCCTGTCTGTCCATATTGGAATCCTTACTGGTTGACCGTCTGTCCGTATTAACACCTTTGGTAGCCATGTCTGTACATATGACATCCTGGTTGACCTGTTGTCCATATTGACTCCTGCGGTTTGACCTGCTGTCGTTTTTGCATCCTCTGGTTGACCTTGGCTGTCCATATGACATCCTCTGGTTCCCTGTTGTACATATTGACATCTCTGGTAGACCTGCTAGTAGTATTGACATCCTCTGGTTGACCTGTTGTCCATATTGAATCAGTCTGGTTGACGTCTGTCCGTATTGGAATCGCTCTGGTTTGACCTGTCTGTCCGTATTGAATCCTCTGGTTGCCCTGTCGTACCATATGGCCATTCCCTCTGGTTGACCTGTCTGTTCGTATTGACATCCTGGTTGACCTGTCGTCCATATTGACAATCCTCTGGTTGACCTGTCTGTCCGTATTGACATCCTCTGCTTAGACCCTGGTCTGTCCGTATTGACATCCTCTGGTGAACTGTCTGTCCATTTGAATCCTCCTGGTACCTGTCGTGCGTATTGACATCCTCTGGTTGAATCTGTCTGTCCGTATTGACCATCTCTGGTTGATCTGTCTGTCCATTCTGACATCCTCTGTTGAACTATCTGTCCGTATTGACATCCTTGTTGCCCATGTCTGTCCATATTGACATTCTGTGTTGACCATTGTCCGATTGATCCTGTTTAGACCCTGTTTGGTTCCGAATTGGCATCCTCTGGTTGACCTGTCTGTCACCATAGTGACAATCCTCTGGTTGCCTGTCTGTACAATTGACATCCTCTGGTTGACCTGTCTGTCATATTGACATCCTTGGTAGACCTGTAAGTATGTATTGACATCCTCTGGTTGACTGTCTGTCCATATTGACATCCTGTTGACCGGTCGTCCGCTTATGGATCCTTCTGGTTGGACCTGTCTGTCAGTATTGAAATCCTCTGGTGCCCTGTCTGTCCAATTGGCATCCTCTGGTTGACCTGTCTGTCCGTATTGACATCCTCGGTGTTGACCTGTCTGTCCGTATTGACATCCTCTGGTTGCACTGCTGTCCATATTGACATCCTCTGCTTAGACCTGTCTGTCCGTATTGACAATCCTCTGGTTGACCTGTCTGTCATATTGACTCTCTGGTTGACCTGTCTGTCCGTATTGGAATCCTCTGGTTGACCTGTCTGTCCGTTATTGACATCCTCTGGTGGCACCTGTCTGTCCATATGGCATCCTCTGGTTGACCTGTCTGTCCGTATTGACATCCTCGGGTTGACCTGTCTGTCCGTATTGACAAAATCCTCTGGGTTGACCGTCTGTCCATATTGAATCCTCGCTGTAGACCTGTCTGTCCGTATTGACTCCTTTGGTTGACCTGTCTGTCCATATTGACATCCTCTGGTTGACCTGTCTGTCCATATGACTCCTCTGGTGACCTGTCTGTCCGTATTGACATCCTCTAGTTGATCTGTCTGTCCATACTGGACATCCTCCTGGTTGACCTATCTGTCGTATGACATCCTCTGTTAGACCTGTTTGTCCGAATTGGCAATCCTCTGGTTGACCTGCTGTCCATATTGGAATCTCTGGTTGACTGTCTGTCCGTATTGACATCTCTGGTTGCCTGTCTGTCAATTGAAGCCTCGGTTGACCTGGTCTGTACCTATTGCACATCCTCTAGTTGACCTGTCTGTCCGTATTAACATCCTCTACGTGGTGAACCCGTCGTGTCAGTATTGAATCCTCCTGGTTGACCGTCTGTCCGTATTGACATCTCTGGTTGACCTCTGTCCGTATAATCCTCTGGTTGCCCTGTCCTGTCCGTATTGACATCCTCTGGTTGACCTTTCTGTTCGTATTGACATCCTGTGTTGACCTGTCTGTTCGTATTGAAATCCTCTGGTGACTGTATTTGTATTGACATCCTTGGTTGACTGTCTGTCGTATTGACATCATCTGGTTGACCTGTCTGTCCATATTGGAATACTCGCTTAGACCTGTCTGTTCGTATTGACATCTCTGGTTGACCTGTCTGTCCATATTGGAATCCTCTGGTTGACCTGTCTGTTGTATTGACCATCCTTGGGGTGACCTGTCTGTCGTTTGACACCTCTGGTGACCTGTCTGTCCATATTGGAATCCTCTGTTGACCTGTCTGTTCGTATTGACATCCTCGTGTTGACCTGTCTGTCCGTATTGACGTCCATTGTTGCATTGCTTTTCTTTGCTGATTTAGCTAAAAGAATATTTTTCTGAAGTTAAAATAAATCATTTCTATCAGTTCTTCTTATTGAAGGACTTAAATAGAAAATCCCCGAACTGGAAAAGAGTCAAGCATGGAAGCTTTAGTGAATCACATTCTTCTAACAGTCCCCCCAACTCTAGTACGTATAAAATAGAACAATCCCACAATGTCTCCTGCATCAGATGAAATGGACTGGAAGGTTAGTGGGTGTCAGAGGAAGAGGAGATGAGGGTATATATCAATACAAAATGAAGACCTTCTGTGCTTGGAAAGGCACAAACCCGTTTGTTCTTGGCTCTGATCCTGAACTTTGTCCTATTATAGGTTTGGCTTATCTGGTAGAATCTTCATTTAAAGGATAATGTCTGAGGGCACAGACACATGAACCTTCCAAATATTTACCTTCTAAAAGGAATCTTGTTGTTCGGTGTGAAGTGGATATAGTAACGAAGATGTTATTTTGAGTGAAATTGAATTGTCCTTAGATACAACCCTTGGCCCAATGTATTTCTTGTTAGCAAAATTATGGGAATTACGATATTCAGAGGTCTCTTCGAAACACATTGTACTGTGGATATTGCTGATTAGGGATGGTTGGTCTGAACCGGATCCGCTGTGGATTTTGGGGGTCCGCAAAATTGTGGATTTTCCTGTATAATCTGCGTCCCAAACTTTTTCCGAACCCCATTCGGAAATTTTCATAATCCCAGAATTTGGGATTTTTTGATATGATTGGTTAATTTGTGATCATATGATTGCAAGCATTGAAACATTAACCAATCACAATTGGGTTTGAGTCCTTCAGCAACCTATATAAAGGGCAATCCCGCGGAGCTCAGAATTCATTCAGTGATGGCAGAGAAAAGAAGATGCCGACAACACTAGAATGGCCGCATCATCAGGGCGCTACACTTCTATTTTTTAAAGGGCATGTCCCCACCCCCAAACTATATAATCCCCCCCCCACCACACTCACTGGCCCCACCCATGTAGTGTAGTTTAAATCCTTACCTCACATCCAGCTCCATAGGGTCTCCTGTAGTCCCCCCCCCCCAAAGTCCCAAAAAACTGCCACCAGGAGTAGAAGAGTCCATATGGACTGCCTCCTACCTGACCTCCGGGAGAAGTTTGCATGCGATACGCACGCCCCCCCGCTCCCCCTCCTCCCCCCATCCCCCCCACCCCCTCTCACAACTCCTCCCCTCCTCTCCCTCCCTCTCCCTCCCCTCCCTCTCCCTCACTCCAGGATTCCCTCCCCCCAGCGTTAATAATCCCCTTTAATATAGCCTTCCCCCGCGATCTCCCAGCCCTAAACCCCGCTTCATTTTTATTTTTAGAAGTTCCCCAAACTTTAACTTACCTCCCCTCTTTCTCCGGTCCTGACCCCTGCAACAGCCACAGCCGCGTCCGTGATTGGCTGCCGCTCAGCCATCACAGACGCGACTGCCGGTCCCACGCCCCTCTGCTTGCATTTTCTCGCAAGCAGAGGGCGGCAGCGCGCCGAAGGAAGAGGGGAGGTAAGTAAAAGTTTGGGGCACTTTCTAAAAATGATGCGGTGGGGGGGGGACCAGGGGGAAGGCTATATAAAAAATAGATTTAAGGGTGGACATACCCTTAAACATTGTCACAAAATGTACCTGTGCCCCCAGTGTGTTGTACTAGGAATCATGGGCCCCCAGCAAAACTATGATGGGGCCCTATCTTTATAGTAGTGATGTAGAATGTAGTATGTGTAGTTTAGTAATGTAGTAGTGTAGTAATGGAGTAGTGTAGTAGTAGTGTAGTAGTTAGTAAGCGATAGTGTAGTATGTAGTAACATAGTAGTGTAGTGTAGTAGGAGTAGTATAGTAATGCGTAGTGTAGTAATGTATTACATAGTAGTGTAGTAGTATAGTAATGCATGTAGTGTAGTAATTGTAGTGTAACAAGTAGTGTAGTATATAGTAATGCAGTAGTGTTGTAGTAGCAGTACTGTAATGCAGTAGTGTAGTAGTGCAGAAGTATAGTAATGCAGTAGTGTAGTAATGTAGTAACATAGTAGTGTAGTAGTATAGTAATGCAGTAGTGTAGTAATGTAGTAACATAGTAGTGTAGTAGTATAGTAATGCAGTAGTGTTGTAGTGCAGTAGTGTAGTAATGCAGTAGTGTAGTAGTGCAGTAGTATAGTAATGCAGTAGTGTAGTAATGTAGTAACATAGTAGTATAGTAATGCAGCAGTGTTGTAGTGTAGTAATGTAGTAGTGCAGTAGTGTAGTAATGCAGTAGTGTAGTAGTGTAGATACATAGTGTGTAGTAGTATAGTAATATGCCGCGTAGGTTGGTGCAGTAGTGTAGAATGTAGTATGCAGTAGTGTAGTAGTAATGCAGTAGTGTAGTAATATGTAGTCGGTAGTATATAGTAATGTAGTGTAGTGTAAGTAATGTAGTAGTGTAGTAAATAGTAGTGTAGTAATGTAGTAGTGTAGTTGTAGACTGTAGTAGTGTTAGTAGTATAGTATGTAGTAGTGTAGAACTAGTAGTGTAGTAATGTAGTAGTGTAGAACAGTATCTCGTATGGGAGACTGTGACGGTAAATACAATCAGGCCTATGTACAAAAGTTCTTATCATACCCAATCGTGCTAATTTTGCCCCAAACAATCAGATGTTATATACCATTTGAAAGCTAAAATCTGATTGGTTTTGCAAAATTAGCAACCATTTAAACGATAGAAACTTTTATCAAAACATAAGCCTGATGACAAAGTTAGCGGTGAAGGTGAGCTTTTGATACGTGCCACAAGGGCGACTAATGTATAAACTGAGGATGTTGGCCTGAGAAACATTTACATGGATAGAGAACTGGTTATGGACCGACACAGGAGTGGGTTATGAGCTACATCTATGTGGGCTAAAGTTTAAGCGGGCGCCTCAGGGTTCTGTATGGGGCCGCTTCTGTTTATCTGTTTATAAATGACTTAGAAGGGGCATTGAGAGCAAGGTCTGTGTTTGCTTGATGCACTAAACATGCAGAGCTTTGGAAACTTCCAATGATGTGCAAGTGCTGCAAGCCAGACCTAGATCGATTATCAAAATGGGCAGCAGAATGGCAGATGGGATTTCAATGTTGATAAATGTAAGGTGATGCATTGGGATTTAATAATTATTATATTATTATTTATATATTATTCTCCTCCTTTACAAGGCACTGGTAAGGCCTCATTTGGAAAATAAGAATGTCTTATACAACACAATACTATGTTACGTATTAAACCGTTATACAGACATTAAGGGTAGGGTATAAAGGTTGGACTAGATGGGACGTTATGTCTTTATACACTCCAATACAGTTTACTATGTAATGTTATACAGACATTATGGGTATGGGTATAAAGGTTGGACTAGATGGATGTAATGTCTTATACAAACCTCCAATACTATGTTACTATGTAACTGTTATACAGACATTATGGGGTAGGGTATAAAGGTTTGGACTAGATGGACTATTGTATTATACAACCAATACTCTGTTACTATGTACTGTTATACGACATTAGGGTAGGGATAAAAGGTTGGACTAGATGGACGTATGTCTTTATACAACCTCCAATATATGTTACTATGTAACCGTTATACAGACATTATGGGTGGGTATAAAGGTTGGACTAGATGGACGTATGTCTTTATACAACCTCCATACTTGTTACTATGTACTGTTATACAGACATTATGGGTAGGGTACAAAGGTTTGGACTAGAGACGTATGTCTTTATACAACCTCCAATACTATGTTACTGGTGTAACTGTTATACAGACATTAGGGTAGGGTATAAAGGTTGGACTGTGAACGTATGTCTTTATACAACCTCCATACTAGTTACTATGTAACTGTTATACAGACATTAGGGTAGGGGTATAAAGAGTTGGACAGATGGACGTAGTCTTTATCATAACCTCCAAATACTATGTTTACTGTGTAACCGTTATACAGACATTATGAGGTAGGGTATAAAGTTGGACTAGATGACGTATGTCTTTTACAAACCTCCAATCCATGTTACTATGTAACTGTTATACAGACATTATGGGTAGGTATAAAGGTTGGATAGAGGGACGTATGTCTTATACAACCTCCAAACTATGTTACTATGTAACTGTTATAACAGACATTATGGGTAGGTTAAAGGTTGGACTAGGAACGACGTATGTTTTTACAACCTCCAATACTATGTTACTATGTAACTGTTATACAGACATTATGGGTTAGGGTATAAAGGTGGACTAGACGGACGTATGTCTTTTACACCTCCAATACTATGTTACTATGTAGCTGTTATACAGACATATGGGTAGGGTATAAAGGTTGGATCAGACGGACGATGTCTTTATACAACCTCCAATCATTTTACTATGTAAATGTTATCACAGACATTATGGGTAGGGTATAAATGTGGACTAGACGGACGTATGTCTTTACAACCTCCAATACTTGGTACTATGTAACTGTTATACAGACCTTATGGGTAGGGTATAAAGTTGGAATAGATGGACGTTAGTCTTTATATACCTCCAATACTATGTTCTATGTACTGTTATACAGACATATGGGTAGGGTATAAAGGTTGGGACTCGATGGACGTATGTCTTTGATATAACCTCCAATACTATGTTACTATGTAACTGTTTAACAGGACATTATGGGTAGGGTATAAAGGTTGGACTAGATGGACGATGTCTTATATACCTCCATATATGTACTATTGAACTGTTATACAGACATTATGGGTTAGAGTATAAAGGTTGGACTAGATGGACATAATCTTTTTACAACCTCCAAATACATGTTAGTATGTAACTGTATAACAGACATATGGGTAGGGTATAAAGGTTGGACTAGATGGACGTATGTCTTTATACAACCTCCAATACTATTGTTACATGTAATGTTATACAGACATTATGGGTAGGGTATAAAGGTTGGACTAGATGGACGTATGTCTTTATACAACCTCCAATACTATGTTACTATGTAACCGTTATACAGACATTAAGGGTAGGGATAAAAGGTTGGAACTAGATGGACGTATGTCTTTATACAACTCCAATACTATGGTTACTATGTAACTGTTATACAGACATTATGGGTAGGGTATAAAGGTTGGACTAGATGGTGATGTCTTTATACAACCTCCAATACTATGTTTACTATGTAACTGTATTACAGACCATTTATGGGGGGGTATAAAGATTGGACTAGATGGACGTAGTCCTTATTAAACCTCCAATACTCTGTTACTATGTAACTGTTATACAGACATTATGGGTGGGTATAAAGGTTGGACTAGATGGGGAGTAGTCTTATACAACCTCCAATACTATGTACATGTAACACGTTATACAGACATTTGGTAGGTATAAAGTGGACTAGATGGACGTATGTCTTTATACAACCCCAATACTATGTACTATGGTAACTGTTATACAGACATGTATGGGTAGGGTAGCAAAGGTGGATAGATGGAAGTAGTCTTTATACAACTCCAATACTATGTTACTGTGTAACTGTTCATACAGACATTATGGGTAGGGTATAAAGGTTGGACTAGCTGGACGTTGTTTTTATACAACCTCCAATACTATGTTACTATGTAACTGTTACAGACATTATTGGTAGGGAATAAAGATTGGACTAGATGCACGATGTCTTTATATAACCTCAATACTAGTTACTGTGAACTGTTTACCGACATTATGGGTAGGGTTATAAAGTTGGACTAGATGGACGTATGTCTTTATACAACCTCACATACGATGTTTACTATGTAATGTTATAATGACATATGGGTAGGAATAAAAGGTTGACTAGAAGGACGTATGTCTTATACAACCTCCAATACTATGTTACTATGTAACTGTTATACAGACATTATGGGTAGGGTATAAGTTGGACTAGATGGACTATGTCTTTATACACCTCCATACTATGTTACTTGTAACTGTTATACAGACATTATGGGTAGAGGTATAAAGGTTGGACTAGACGGACGTATGTTTTATACAACCTCCAATACTATGTTACTATGTAGCTGTTTACGACATTAGGGGTTAGGGTATAAGGTTGGACTAGACGGACGTATGTCTTTATACAACCTCCAATACTATGTTAATATGTAACTGTTGATACAGACATTAGGGTCAGGGGTATAATGTGGACTAGACGGCGTATGTCTATACAACCTCAATACTATGTTACTGATGTAACGATATACAGACATTATGGGTAGGGTATAAAGGTTGGACTAGATGGACGGATTGTCTGTAATAAACTCCAATACTATGTTACATGTAACTGTTATACAGACATATGGGTTAGGTATAAAGTGGGATCGATGGACGTATTCTTTATATAACCTCACTACATGTTACTATGTAAATGTTATACAGACATGATGGTAGGGTTATAAAGTTGGAAGTAGATGGACGTATGTTTCTTATATATCTTATAACCTCAATATGTTACTATGTATAATGTTATACAGACATTATGGGTAGAGTATAAGGTTGGACAGATGGACATATCTTATACACCTCCAACTAGGGTTACTATGTACTGTTTACACAAACCTATGGGTAGGGTATCAAGGTTGGACTAGCTGGACGTATGTCTTTATACAACACCCATTACTATGTTACATATGTAATGTTATACAGAAATTATGCGGTAGGGGTATAAAGGTTGTGGATAGATGGACGTATGTCTTTATACAACCTCCAATTACTATGTACTATGTAACTGTTATACAACATTATGGGTAGGGAGTCATAAAGTTGGACTAGAGGACGTATGTCTTTATATAACCTCAATAAGTCATGTAGTAGTAAGTAGTGTTACTCACGGGTCGTAGTGTTGTAATGTTATGTAGTAATGTACTGTTGTCATGTAGTAGTAATGAAGTATTGCAATGTGTATTCATGTAGTATTGATGTACTATTGTCATGAAGAATTAATGTCGTGTAGTTATGTAGTAGCCATGTGGTTTAGTCATGAAGTAGCCCTGTAGTGTAGTAGTTTAGTGTAGTCTTGTACTAGTCATGTAGTAGTCATGTAGTAGTTATGTAGTGTAGTCATGTAGTAGTAATGTATGGTAGTCATGTAGTAGTAGTGTAGTAGCGTAGTAGTATATAGGCGAATGTAGGTGTGATCATGTAGTAGTAATGTAGTAGTAATATAGTGTAGTAATGTAGTGTGATCATGTAGTAATAATGTAGTGTAGTCATTTAGTAGTAATGTAGTGTGATCATGTAGTAGTTATGTAGTGTAGTCATGTAGTAGTAATGTAGTGTGATCATGTAGTAGTAATGTAGTTGTAGTCATTTAGTAGTGATGTAGTGTGATCATGTAGTAGTAATGTTAGGGTAGTCATTTAGTAGTAATGTAGTGAGATCATGTAGTAGTTGTGTAGTGTAGTCATGTAGTAGTAAGGTAGTGTGTATCTGTAGTATGAGTGTAGTCATTTAGTAGTAATGTAGTGTGGTCATGTAGTAGTAATGTAGTGTAGTCATGTAGTAGTAATGTAGTGTGGTCATGTAGTAGTAATGTAGTGTAGTCATGTAGTAGTGTAGTCATTTAGTAGTAATGTAGTGCGATCATGTAGTAGTAATGTAGTGTGATCATGTAGTAGTAATGTAGTGCGACCATGTAGTAGTAATGTAGTGTGATCATGTAGTAGTAATGTAGTGCGATCATGTAGTAGTAATGAAGTCATGTAGTAGTAATGTGGTGTAGTCATGTAGTAGTAATGTAGTGTGGTCATGTAGTAGTAATGTAGTGTGGTCATGTAGTAGTAATGTAGGGGATGTAGTAGTATGTGTGTGATCATGTAGTAGTAAATGTAGCGTAGTCATAGCATAGCCTGTAGTAGTAATTTGGTGTTGTAATGTTGTGTAGTATTGTCATAAAGTAGTAATGTAGTGTAGTCATGTAATAGTAATGTAGTATTGTAATGTTGTGTAGTTGTGTAGTAGTAGTGCTGTTTATTCATGTAGTAGCAATGTAGTATTGTAATGTTGTGTAGTAGTAATGTACTAGTAGTAGTGCTGTTTATTTATGTAGTAGTAATGTAGTGTAGTCATGTAGTATAGTAATGTAGCATTGTAGTAATACAATACAATGTAGAGACTGTAAACTAAGAATAATATATTTGTGACCATCGGTCACTGTTAGTCATGCAACAACATTCAATAGCAATTACTGCAACTTGAACCCTTGCTTGTAGGTGAGGTTCTCGTAATGATTCAATCTGCACTGTTTTTTGTGTAACTATTTAAATGCCTTCTAATAGTTGCCATTAAAGTTGTGCAGACACAGAAAGACACAAAGTATTGAATAGCATCCAATCTCCCTGATAGTCTGTATCTATTTGGGTTACTTGGTCCCTAATTCCAGTGTGTTACATGATCACCATAATTAGACTTTGTTTGGATATCAGATAGTAAACATGAATCATTTGTTGTATAAGAAAGATTCCTCTTTGGAAACGAATGAGAAACTGTCAAGTATTATAGGGAGGGTTATATTATATAATATTAATAACAATAATAATATACTGGATAATGCACCCCCAACTGTAAATTATAAGGATATTAGAAGTCACCAAGGAGTTCCGCGACCATATACTGTAAAAGCACATGGGTACAGAACTCCTCAGTGACTTCTAATATCCTTATAATTTACAGTAGGGGATACATTATCCCTTATAATACATGAGTGGTACCCAGAGTTCCCTGAATAACTCAGTCTGTGTCCTTGTAACCGTTATAAGACACAGAATCCTCAGTGACTTCTTAATATCCTTATAATTTACAGTAGGAGATACATTATCCTTATAATACATGAGTGGTACCCAGAGTTCCCTGTATAATCAGTCTGGTCCTTGTACCTTTATATGGACACAGAATCCTCAGTGACTTCTAATATCTTATAATTTACAGTAGGGGATACATTATCCTTATAATACATGAGTGGTACCCAGAGTTCCCTGTATAACTCAGTCTGTGTCCTTGTACCGTTATATAGACACAGAACTCCTCAGTGACTTCTAATATCCTTATAATTTACAGTAGGAGATACATTATCCTTATATTACATGAGTGGTACCCAGAGTTGCCTGTATAGCTCAGTCTGTGTCCTTGTACCTTATATACACCACGAACTTCTCGGAGACTTCTAATATCCTTATAATTTACAGTGGGGATACATTATCCCTATAATACATGAGTGGTACCAGAGTTCCCTGTATAACTCAGTCTGTGTCCTTGTACCTTATATACACACAGAACTCTCGGAGATTCTATATCCTTATAATGACAGTAAGGGATACCATTATTCACTATAGTAAACCCCACATCTTAAAATTTATTAAATCACTTAATATTATATATTTTATAAACCCCCATAATAAAAAACCCCATCAACATTATATAAACCCCACATTATATATTTATTATTTAAACCCCATCATATATATTTATTATTAAACCCCAATCATATATATTATATGTAAACCCCACATATTAATATTTATTATTAAACTCCAGTGTTATATTTTTATTAAACCCCCATCGTTATATAATTATATTAAGCCCCCATCATTATATAATTTATTAACCTCATATTAATTATGATTAAACCCCCATCATACATATTATTTATTAAACCCATCCACTATATAATTATTATTAAGCCCCCCTACATATTAAATTTTATTAAACCCCATCATTATAAATTATTATTAAGCGCCCATCATTATATAATTATATTAAACCCCATCATATATAATTATTATTAAGCCCCCATCATTATATATTTATTAGAAAACACCCAGTCCAACAGAATATGGACGTAAAAACTAAATCTGTTCTCTTTCAAGTTCCAAGAATTCACGCGCACCACAAAAATTCAGACTAAAAAAACTCTGATGAAACAACTTTAGATGAACATGGAGCCTAGAAATGAATTGTGATATGTGGGTCTGTGACGCGTTTCAACATTCTGTAGGGTGTGGTGCTCTAATGGGATAACGTGGGCCCAGAATTCCTTCACTTCGCACTAACGTTCTGTAACTGTACACATCCTTCTCCAGGTTTCCTTTTGTGGTTTTTGCTAAATGTGTCTAGAAATGTGCAGATTGTATACACTGACAAAGCTAGCTGCCGTACAGCCCAATAAATCCTAGTTAAAACAATGTACTTGCATATCCAAATATACTACAATGTCCAGTCAGTAAAACCTTAACTGGAAAGAAAATCCTCACTGCAGAACTAGATTAGCTCTAGATCTTCCTGGAATAGTAAAGACAAAATTGTCATTGAAATAATCCGATTCCTGTGTTCCTTTAGGAGAATGTACATGTATTTCAATGGGGAGATGGGATTCAGAACCTTAACAGGTTTTAGCCCCGAACACGTTAACTGTCGGCCGATGGGAGCTGCTACACATGTATGATTGTTTCGATTGAACGTCCACAAGTCGCTGAATCTTCTGTCTCTATGAGCCTTTAGTCTTGCAGAAAAGGTGAAGACTATAGAAAATAAATGACTTGGCCTTTAAATGGTCCTTGTTCTAAGTCTAATTTCTACAGCCCAACGATGCAGTAAAAGGTGCAAATGTTTGTCCATGCTGATATTCTGCACTAACCAATCAAATGTGATCTAACTGCAGTAACAATGTAAAGTAAAATCTAATTGGTTGCTGCAATTTAATACCCCATGCAAACCATTGCACCCCTTAAGCTTTCTTCCAGCTCCTCTCTCTCCCTCCCATTCCCTCCCAGGTAGCAGTCAGTCATAGCTGTGAGGAACGACATCACGGAAATGACTCCTTGGAGCATGTGCAAGGTCATGACTGGGAGGGCAGTAACGGTTCAGGCTGATTTCTAGGAAATAGATTCGTAACCACTGTGGTTTTGGGGTTTAGGGAGGTAAGTTTTAGTACAGGGGTGGACATACCTTCTGACGCTGTTACACGTCTTTGTTACGTTTATTCATTTCTGAGCTATAAATAGACAGTGAACCAGGTTATAATAATAAGGAAAAACCTTCCACTAATGTAATAATCCTTCTCTGTGTAACCCAATCACCCCAGACACATATGGGGCTCAGGTAAATCCCCTACAGAGCGCTACTGTGCGGAGCTGGTGCCCCATGACTGAAGTAAGATGCATTACATTGGGGTTACTGGGGGCAAAGGCTCTTCTGCTCCTGTGAATGTTCAGATATGAAGAAGTTCTCTCCCTCTCACCACCTCGCTCAGACGTCAGTTCCAGTTAATCTGCAGGAACAGTGAGAGAAACTGAGACGGATTTTGGCCTCAATCTTTCATTTCTCTCGATTTTCCCCTCCTTCTTCTCGCTTCTGTCCTTGGGAAATGTTCCTTATTAAGGGAGATCGGATTCCCTCTTGTCATCAGAGATGTTAATTACAGCAAAGATTCATTTCTACCCTGGAACCGGTGTGATTGCAGTAACACATTGTTCCTGAATTGGATTTGTGTTTTAATAATGAGATTGTCATTTAGGGGAAGATTTTTGGATGTGTCGACCTTTTTTTGCATTTACTCAGAGGGGGCAGTGACCACCGTGAAATCCGCAATGTAACATAACCTTTTAATGGTTCAAATGAGCCTCAAAAATCCTTATCTTTGCCAATTCAGTAACCTCTCTATGGGGGAAACTGGATTTGCCAAAGATTTGGTAGACAGATTAGTTTCAGCCTTGAAAGGTTCATTGGATCGTTACAGGAGTGGCTGGGGAAAGGTTCGAAGATTAAGGAATATTAAAAGTTACTGGTACTAATACATTGTAGTGATTCTTTATACCCTACCCATAATGTCTGTATAACAGCTACATAGTAACATAGTATTGGAGGTTGTATAAAGACATACGTCCGTCTAGTCCAACCTTTATACCCTACCCATAATGTCTGTATAACAGTTACATAGTAACATAGTATTGGAGGTTGTATAAAGACATACGTCCATCTAGTCCAACCTTTATACCCTACCCATAATGTCTGTATAACAGTTACATAGTAACATAGTATTGGAGGTTGTAAAAAGACATACGTCCATCTAATCCAACCTTTATACCCTACCCATAATGTCTGTATAACTGTTACAATACATAGTATTGGGGGTTGTATAAGAACATACGCTATCTAGTCCAACCTTATACCTACCCATAATGTCTGTATAAAGTTAAATAGTAACATAGTATTGGAGGTTGTATAAAGACATACGTCAGTCTAGTCCAACCTTATACCCTACCATAATGTCTGATAACAGTTACATAGTAACATAGTATTGGAGGTTTATAAAGACATACGTCCATTACTCCAACCTTTATACCCTACCCATAATGTCTGTATAACAGTTACATAGTAACATAGTATTGGAGGTTGTAAAAGACATACGTCCATCTAGTACCACTTTATACCCTACCATAATGTTGTATAACAGTTACATAGTAACATAGTATTGGAGGTTGTATAAAGACATACGTCCATCTAGTCCAACTTTATACCTACCCATATGTCTGTATAACAGTTACATAGTAACATAGTATTGGAGGTTGTATAAAGACATACGTCCGTCTATCCAACCTTTATACCCTACCCATAATGTCTGTATAACAGTTACATAGTAACATAGTATTGGAGGTTGTATAAAGACATACGTCCATCTAGTCCAACCTTTATACCTCTACCCATAATGTCTGTATAACAGTTACATAGTAACATAGTATTGGAGGTGTATAAAGACATACGTCCATCTAGTCAACCTTTATACCCTACCATAATGTCTGTATAACAGTTACATAGAACATAGTAGGGAGTTGTATAAAGACATACGTCCATCTAGTCCAACCTTTATACCCTTACCCATAATGTCTGTATAACAGTTACATAGTAACATAGTATTGGAGGTTGTATAAAGACAACGTCCGTCTAGTCCAACCTTTTACCCTACCCATAATGTCTGTATAACAGTTACATAGTAACATAGTATTGGAGGTTGTATAAAGACATACGTCCATCTAGTCCAACCTTTATACCTACCCATAATGTCTGTATAACAGTTTACATAGTAACATAGTATTGGAGGTTGTATATAAAGACATACGTCCTCTAGTCCAACCTTTATACCCTACCCATAATGTCTGTATAACAGTTACATAGTAACATAGTATTGGAGGTTGTATAAAGACTACGTCCATCTAGTCCAACCTTTATACCCTACCCATAATGTCGTATAACAGTTACATAGAACATAGTATTGAGGTTGTATAAAGACTATACGTCCGTCTAGTCCAACTTTATACCCTACCCATAATGTCTGTATAACAGTTACATAGTAACATGTATTGGAGGTGTATATAAAGACATAAGTCCATCTAGTCCAACCTTTATAACCCTACCCATAATCTGTATAACAGTTACATAGTAAAATAGTATTGGAGGTTGTATAAGACATAACGTCCATCTAGTCAACCTTTATACCCTACCTAATGTGTATAACAGTTAATAGTAACATAGTATTGGAGGTTGTATAAAGACATACGTCATCTAGTCCAACCTTATACCCTACCCATAATGTCTGTATAACAGTTACATAGTAAATAGTATTGGAGGTTGTATAAAGACATACGTCCATCTAGTCCAACCTTTATACCCTACCATAATGTCTGTATAACAGTTACTAGTAACATAGTATGGAGGTTATAAAAGACATACGTCATCTAGTCCACCTTTATACCTACCCATAATGTCTGTATAACAGTACATAGTAACATAGTATTGGAGGTTGTGTATAAGACATACGTCCATCTAGTCCAACCTTTATACCTACCCATAATGTCGTATAACATTACATAGTAACATAGTATTGGGTTGTAATAAGACCTACGTCCATCTAGTCCAACCTTTATACCCTACCCATAATGTCTGTATAACAGTTACATAGTAAACATAGTATTGGAGGTTGTATAAAGACATATCGTCTATCTAGTCCAACCTTTATACCCTACCCATAATGTCTGTATAACAGTTACATAGTAACATAGTATTGGAGGTTATAAAGACATACGTCCATCTAGTCCAACCTTTATACCTACCCATAAGTCTGTATAACAGTTACATAGTAACATAGTATTGGAGGTTGTATAAAGAATACATCCATCTAGTCCAACCTTTATACCCTACCCATAATGTCTGTATAACAGTTACATAGAACATAGTTGGAGGTTATAAAGACATACGTCCATCTAGTCCACCTTTATACCCTACCCTAATTTCTTATACAGTACATGTAACATAGTATTGGAGGTTGTATAAAGACATACATCCATCTAGTCCAACCTTTATACCCTACCCATAAAGTCTGTATAACAGTTACATAGTAACATAGTATTGGAGGTTGTATAAAGACATACGTCCAACTAGTCCAACCTTTATACCCTACCCATAATGTCTGTATAACAGTTACATAGTAACATAGTATTGGAGGTGTTATAAAGACATAAGTCCATCTAGTCCAACCTTTATACCCTAACCCATATGTCTGTAAACAGTTACATAGTTAACATAGTATTGGAGGTATATAAAGACATACGTCCATCTAGTCCAACCTTTATACCCTACCCCTAATGTCTGTATAAATGTTACATAGTAAATCTAGTATTGGAGGTTGTATATAAAGACAACAGTCCATCTAGTCCAACCTGTTATACCCTACCTATATTACATTAGCTTGTAAAAGCTTTTCATGGCTCCTATTCCTAATGAAAATTCAAAAAAAACATTTAAAAAACAACCTGTACATTCGTCTTTTCTTCCATTTCCAGAGATTGGGACCCCGACGCCTGAAATAAGTAATTAGAATTCCAGCTTAAAATTAAACAGGGGTTAAAGAACATGTTGATATAAATATGGAAATGTGTAAAACTTAGCAGAAACCCCCCTTACACCAATTGTTTTTCCACTTGGTGAATTATGGATGTTTATTTTTCATTCTTAAACATTACCGCCCAACAGAAAGAACTCTACCGCCCGCCATGTTGAAATGCGTGTTAAAGTGGCACAACCAAGGTAAATAGACATTATTAGCTCCATCATTGCATGTGATCATTATTCTTACTTAGAGAAAACACCACAACTAGGGGCCACTGTTGATATTCAACCCAAGATCTTGCGGGTGGCCCTGGATGAAACAGTAATTATTCCCCTCCAACTGGCCAGTAATACTGGGAAGTCTTCCGAGAGGTGGGAATGACGTGTGTCAGCTGATGGGACATTCTCTATATATTATTTCAACACTGGGAAGGGATCGTTACTGTCCGTGTAATAACCTGTGTGTATAGAATGGATGTTAGAAATGGAACCTTCTACAAAGTATGGTAAATAAACCTGGTCATTTCAGGTCATGTACTGGGATGATTTATTATAAAAGTAGCTTAATCCGTATGCCACATGGTCTAATCATAAATGTGCAGAAACATGTCCATAGGAATGTTCCCCACAATGCCCTGTAGCTGCAGGTGAGCGGTAGATAGAATGGAAGAGCATGGTGGAAGATGGTTTTATCATTAATGGACAATTGGATCTACCACTATGGGGTGGGGGGTAGAAACTAGCGAATCATCAGGGGCCAGGTTAAAAAAGGTTAATGCTTATAGAGCATATAGAGCCGTGCAGAGCCGTAAAGCTAATCGAGCCAAATAGAACTGCACAGAGCTGTATAGAGCCATATAGAACTGTACAGAGCTGATAGAGTATACAGAACCATACGAGCGAGCTGTAGCTGCAATATAGAACTGTACAGACGTATAGAGCCATACAGAACTACAGAGCTCTATAGTGCATATAGACTGTACAGAGCTGTATGAGCCATACAGACCATACCGGCTCTATAGTGCAATATAGAACTGTACAGAGCTGTATAGAGCCATACAGAACCATACAGAGCTGTATAGTGCAATATAAAAGCAGTCAGAGCTGTATAGAGCCATACAGAACCATACAGAGCTGTATAGCGCAATATAGAACTGTACAGAGCTGTATAGAGCCATACAGAACCATACAGAGCTGTATAGTGCAATATAGAACTGTACAGAGCTGTATAGAGCCATACAGAACCATACAGAGCTGTATAGTGCAATATAGAACTGTACAGAGCTGTATAGAGCCATACAGAACCATACAGAGCTGTATAGTGCAATATAGAAATGTACAGAACTGTATGAGAAGCCATGTACAGAAACCATCACAGAGCTGATAGCGCAATATAAGAACTGTACAGACAGAGCTGTATAGAGCCATACAGAACATACAGAGCGTATAGTGCAATATAGAACTGTACAGAGCTGTATAGAGCCATACAGAACCATACAGAGCTGTATAGTGCAATATAGAACTGTACAGAGCTGTATAGAGCCATACAGAACCATACAGAGCTGTATAGTGCAATATAGAACTGTACAGAACTGTATAGAGCCATACAGAACCACACAGAGCTGTATAGTGCAATATAAAAGCAGACAGAGCTGTATAGAGACATACAGAACCATACAGAGCTGTATAGCAAAATATAGAACTGTACAGAGCTGTATAGAGCCATACAGAACCATACAGAGCTATATAGCGCAATATAGAAGTAGACAGAGCTGTAAAGAACCATACAGAACCATACAGAGCTGTATAGTGCAATATAGAACTGTACAGAGCTGTATAGAGCCATACAGAACCATACAGAGCTGTATAGTGCAATATAGAACTGTACAGAGCTGTATAGAGCCATACAGAAACCACACAGAGCTGATAGCGCCAATTTAGAACTGTACAGAGCTGTATAGAGCCATACAGAACCATACCGAGCTGTATAGAGCAATATAGAAGCAGACAGAGCTGATAGAACCATACAAACCATACAGAGCTCTATAGTGCAATATAGAAGCAGACAGAGCTGTATAGAGCCATACAGAACCATACAGAGTTTATAGCGCAATATTAGAATCGTACAGAGCTGTAGAGAGCCATACAGAACCACACAGAGCTGTATAGCACAATTATAGAATGTACAGGCTGTATAGAGCCACACAGAAACCATACAGAGCTGTATAGAGCAATATAGAACTGTACAGAGCTGTATAAAGCCATACAGAACCATACAGAGCTGTTATAGTGCAATATAGAGCAGACAGAGCTGTATAGAACCATACAGCGCCTGTATATGCTTAGAAAGACAAGCGTAGACCATAAGAACCCTTACAACTGTAACCTCGCGACAGAGCGTATAGAGCCAACACATCTAGATGTATAGTGCAAATAGAGGCAATGCGTATAGAAGCATACAGAACCATACAGAGCTGTAAAGGCCAAAATTAGAACAGTACAGAGGAGCTTATAGAGCAATATAAGAACCATACAAAGACGGTCGTATAGAGCAATATAGAACCATACAGAACTATGAGAGCAATATAGAACCATACAGAGCAATATAGAGCCACATGGAACCATACAGAGCAGTTTATTAGAGTCACATGGAACCGTACAGAGCAGTATAGAGCCACATGGAACCGTACAGAGCAGTTCGTAGAGGCCACATGGAACCGGCAGAGAAGTTAAGAGATATGGAACCAGTACAGAGCAGTTATAGAGCCAATGGAACGTATAGATAGAGCCCACAGAGCTCTATGTAGTTGTTGTTAGGGGCGGTGGGATCAGAGGTTTCAAAATGTCAGAGCCAGATTGCCTGCCAGGATTGAACATGCGTGCACTAATATTTGAGTACAGTTTGACAATTATACAATACTCATACATATTATTCATGGTGGTTATTGAACACCATGATGTTAATGTGAAATACTTCCATTCATATGGTTCATGGTTATGACAAGTTAAACTGAGGGCGTTCCAAGCCTTGCTCCTATGTCACAAGATAATATTATATAAGAATATTTAGATCGGCGATGAAACGATTTATTTCATTTGCAGTTACTACACTTTTGCTTCTTGCACAGGAATATAATGACTGTATTGTCAGCACAGTAGTAGCTATCAGTGTCATCTAAGAAACCATGTCAGGCGTTTTCTGTGAATTATATAAACTGGCGTTTCTCATCCTTGATCTTGAGAAGAAACAAAGAGTTCATTGATTTCCGGGATCTGGGCCTGACTGGTGGTGGGGAACATTGACTTGTGATTGGTGCTTCAGAATTGAGACCGACCCTTCACCGAGGAGGAATATTTACATATAACGTAAATGTTTTACTCGATTACTCTTGTGCTTGCTCTTTGGCCAATAACTCATATCTGTTGTGTTTTTTTGTGGTTACCCAAACGTAAAGCGAGCAAAGCCAATGTTCATAAAGTTCACTCATATAAAGTTCAAAACAAAGGTAGAGAGAAAAGTAATTGTCTGGCAGGACCCAAATGCTTTCGCGAAACTGACTTCTCCAAATATTCCACATGGCAGGAGCCCCTTTAAAAACATTTTATTGACCGGACCTGTCTCTCCACCAGCATGATCATCCAGTCCAATCCTTCCAGTACCTTTTAAAGCAGAAAGAAATCTTTGGTTTTTAGGTTTCAGTTTCTGGTAGGTGTGAAACTACGGAGCCCACATATACCAGTCACCAGATGGGGTTTGGTCTTTAGAGAACTGGGCTGACATTTCTGTTGGCTATAGGGCTCTTTATTACAGATGGGTGATGGGGGTTGTGTGTATGGGGGTTGTGTAGTGTTTGGGGGGAGGGTAACGTTGGAGTACAACATGGGTAGATAGAGGAGTGAAGGGATCGGGGAGCTTATAAAGACATGAGCGGAGGAGATGGGGAAGGGGATTTAGACTAGAGGATAAGGAGGAAAGTACATCCAAGTATGGAGTAATCAATTATAATCTAAATGTATGTTTACAAATGCAAGAGTCTGGCTGAAGGGAAAAAACTGGGGAACTAGAAACGAAATAGCTTTAAAGTAGATAAAGGTATAATTGATTGGTATACAGAACATGGTCTAAATGATTCCCAGGACTGAGCATAAATATGTAAAGAAACTACTGCATATGTTAGCATGTGACAGGTTAATAGGGAGGGAGGAGGAGGATTATGTATATATGTTAAACGGAATTGAAAGCCACATCTTAAAAAATAAGATAGAGGTGGGGTATATAAACAATAAGGCAAAGAAACAAGTATGGGTGGCGCGTGATGTACCAGGAAGCAAGATGGTGGGTAACATTTTGGAGAGATAAGTAAGTGGAAGTAATGATAATAGTGTAATAAAGACATACCAGGGTTAATAGTGTCTTAATAACGGAAAGTATGATATAGTGTCTTTAAAGATAGGGAATAGGACTCCATGATATAGTGTCATTTAATATAGGAGAATAGTGACCATGATTTAGTGTCATTAATATAGGGACAGTAGGTGACCATGATATAGTGTCATTGTAATATAGGGAATATGCCATGGATAGTAGTTTCATGTCTAATATAGGGAATAGTGACATGAATACGTGTCATTTAATATAGGGAATAGGATCATGATTAGTGCATTTAATGATAGTGCCTGAATAGTGTCATTAATAGAATACGTGTTCGATCTTAGGTCTAATATAGGGATAGTGTGACTGATATAGTGTCATTTAATATAGGGAATAGCCGGACCATGATATAGTGGTCATTATATAGGGAATAGTGACGCATGATATAGAGTCATTATATAGGAGCGAAATAAGTGACATGATATAGGCTCATTAATATAGGGAATAGTGACCATGATCAGGTCATTAGACGGGTAGGACATGAATCAGTGTATAATCCGGAGTAGTGATCTGATTAGTATAGGATGTAGTCATTTAATAAGTGGAAAAAAATAAGTGACTCGTGAATAGTGTCATTTAATATAGGGAGAATAGTGGACATGATATGTGTTCATTTAATATAGGGAGAATAGTGACATTTCATTTAATAGGGACTAGTGACTCATGTTATATTATATGGGAATAGTGACCATGATTATAGGGATCATTTAATGATAGGGAATAGTGACCATGATATAGTGTCATTTAATATAGGGACAGTGACCATGAGTATAGTGTCATCTAATGATAGGGAATAGCGATCATGGAAATATAGTGTCATTAATATAGGGAATAGTGACGTGGATATAGTGTCATTTTAATATAGGGAACTTGAGTGACCGTAGTGCAGTAGAGAATAAGACTTTAGTGTACATTTAATTAAGGGAATAGTGACATGATAAGTGTATGGTAATATAGGGAATAGTGTACCAGTGATTATAGGTCATTTAATAAGGGAAATAGTGACCATGATTAGGTCATTTAATATAGGATAGTGACCATGAATAGTGTCATTTAATATAGAGGAATAGTGAGACATGATTATGGTGTCAGTTAATATAGGAATTTAGGGTGACCATGTATTAGTGTATTAATAAGGGAAATAGTGACCATGATTAGTGTCATTTAATATAGGGAATAGGACTGTAAGGCAGGTTTGGAATAGTGAAGTATAGTTGTCATTTAATATAGGAGAATTAGTGACCCTGATACGGTGTCATTATATAACGGAATAGTGAACCATGATATAGTGTCATATGTAATATGGGATAGTGGACGATGATACGGTGTCATTTATAATAAGGAATAGTGACCGAGAAGTGAAATGGATAGTGGACGTAGTGTATTTAATATGGGAATAGTGATACCAGGATATCTGTCATTTATTAAGGGAATATGTGACATGATATAGGTCATTTAATAAGGGAATAGATGATCACTGATACCCTTAAGTGCATTTATATAGGTGTGATCATGATAGGTGTAATAATTAAGGGATGGACGTGATAATAGTGTACATTTTAATATAAGCATGAATAGTGCCATGATTGTGTCATTAAAATATAGGGATAGTGCCATGATGATAGTGTCATTTAATAGGGAATAGTGACCTGATGATGTGTCATTAATATAGGGAATAGTGACCATGTAATAGTGTCATTTAATATAGGGAATAGTGACCATGATATAGTGTCATTTAATTAGGGAATAGCGATAGAATAGTGTCATTTATATAGGAACAGTGACCTGAATAGTGTCATTTAATACAGGGAATAGTGACCATGATATAGTATGTATTTAATATAGGTGATAATAGATGACCGTAAGTGTCATTTAATCTAGATATGACATGATTTAGCATATAGAGGAATAGTGACCATGATATATCGTGTCAGTTTAATATAGGGAAATAGGACCGATTAGGCAATTAGATAGTGACATTATACGCATTATGAGGGATAGTGACCATTGATTATAGTGTCATTAATATAGGGAATAGGGACCATGTATATCAAATAGGATAGTCTATTTAGGTATTAGAAGGAAATAGTGACCAGCATTATATAAGAATAGTGCATTATAGTGTCATTTAATATAGGGGAATAGTGACCATGATTATAGTGTCATTAAAGAATAAGGGAATAGGACCATGATATAGGGTCATTTAATATAGGGAATGTGACCATTGATATCGTGTTCATTAATATTAGGGAAATAGTGACCACTGATACGGTGTCCATAATATAAGGATATCGACCATGATTATACGTGTCATTTAATATAGGGAATAAAGACCATGACGGTGTCATTTAATATAAGGAATAGTGGACCATAGATACCTAGTGTCATTAAATAATAGGGAATAGGGACCTGATATAGTCGTCATTTAATATAGGGAATAGTGACCTGATACGGTGTCATTTAATATAAGGAATAGGGACACAGATATAGTTTCATTTAATATAGGGAAATAAAGACATGATATAGTGTCATTTAATATAGGGAAAATAGAACCATGAACGGTGTCATTTAAATAAGGGAAGAGTGACCATGATCTAGTGTCATGTTAATATAGGATGAATAGGACCATGATATCTAGTGTCATTTATATAGGGAATCGGACCATGATATAGTGTCTTTAGATATAAGGAATAGTGACCATTGATATAGTGCATTTATATAGGGAATAGTGACCCTTGGATAAAGTGTCATTTAATATGGGAATAGTGACATGATATAGTGTCATTTAATATAGGGATAGTGACCATGATATCGGGGTCATTTAATTATAAGGAATAGTGACCATGATATAGTGTCATTTAATATAGGGACATAAGACCATGATATAGTGTCACTTACTATGGTGCAAAAAACAAAGTGCACTGGGGTACAAAAACTTTATAACTTCAGGAAAGGTAATTTTATGGTGTAGAGGAGAACACTCGTGTCAAGACTGGGGGAAGTGTGTTCAGATAAGATATTGAGCAGAAGGGACCACTTTAAAGGGTATAAATTAATTACATTTTCTAAATTTATTACCGTTAGGGAAACAATTGTTAAAAGATAAATAGGTCCACTCCTGCCTGGCTAACTGCTCAGGTATAAAAAGGGAAATTGGAAAAATAGAAGAAAAAGGTTTTAAAATTTTGAAATCCAAAGGGCAACAGAACAGGCTTACAGGAGTACAAAAGCGTGTAATAAAGAGTGCCAAGAAAGCAATTAAAATAGCTAAATAGAAAATGGAAAAATAAGGATTGGACGAACAAAGCAAGTCCAACCCCACAAAATGTTTTTTAAGGCTATAAATGGTTTAAATAAGATGAGGACCCGGAATGTGGGGACCAAAATAATGGGCGAGATGGGTTGTAGAGGATGCCGAAAGGCTAATCTGCTAAACCGTTATTTTCCTTAGAATTTTTAACTGTTGAGAGATTCCTTTCCTCTGCGTAGGGATTGTAATATGCAGGGTTAGAATGGAGCATATCATCTGTATACACTATAGAGAGACCTAGTCCTTATAGCGGGGACTGTTAATAATTGAAGGATAAATGAGGAATATTCACTCTGTACAACTATAGAAGAATTCCTAGTCCTTATAGCAGGGGACTGGTGAATAATTAGAAGGGAGTAGAAATGAGGAATATCACTCGTATTACACTATAGAGATCCTAGTCCTTATAGCGGGGACTGTAAATAAAACCCCTCCCCCCAAAAAATGAAGGGTTATAAATGAGGAATTATCTTTGTTAGCAATAAGAGAATCTAGTCCTTATAGCGGGGACTGTAATATACGAAGGGTATTAGAATGAGGAGAACTTCACTCCTGTATAACATAGAGATCCTAGCCTTATAGCGGGGGGACTGTAATAATCTGAAGGGGCTATAAAATGAGGGAATTTCACTCCTGTGTACATAGAGAGAATCTAGTCCTTATAGCGGGGACGGGGACTGTAATAATATGAAGGGTATAAATGAGGAATATCCTCTGTAATACACTATAGAGAATCTTAGTCCTTATAGCGGGGAGCCGTAATAATATGAAGGGTGGTATAAAGAGGGAATATTCACTCTGTATCCACTATGAGAATCCTAGTCCTTCTAGCGGGGACTAGTAATAAATGAGGGTTATAAATGAGGAAAATTCCTCTGTACTCTATAGAGACATCCTATCCTAATATAGCAGGACTGTAATAATATGAAGGTATAAATGAGGAATATTCATCTGTATACACTATAGAGATCCTAGTCCAACAAGCAGGGATTGTAATAATATGAAGGGTATAAATGAGGAATATTCACTCTGTATACATATAGAGGATCCTAGTTGCTTATAGCGCCGGGGACTGTAATAATATGAGAGGTATAAATGAGGCATATTCAATCTGTAAAACTATACGGAGAATTCCTAGCCTTATAAGCGGGGACGGTAATAATATGAAGGGTATAAATGAGGAATATTCATCTGCAGTAACACTATAGAGAATTCTAGTCCTCTATAGCGGGGACTGTATATATGAGGGTTTTATAAATGAGGAACTATTCACTCTGTATACATACTATAGAGACATTCCTAGTGCCCTACAGCAGGGATTGTAATAGTGCAGGGGAAGAAATGAGGCAATATTCACTCGTATACATAAAGAGAATCCTAGTCCTTATAGCGGGGACTGGTAATAATAGAGGTAAAATGAGGAATATTCCTCGCTGTATACACATAGAGAGAATTCCGAGTCCTTATAGGGGGGACTGTAATAATATGACCAGTGTATGCAAATGACGCCATACTCACACCAGGTGTTACACTCGTACTGAGGAATCTAGTCCTATCGCGGGGCTGTGTCAATTGAAGGGGTATAACATGATGGAATTTCCTCTTGTATTACACTATAGAGATCCTAGTCCTGTTTAGCAGGGACTGTAATATGATGCAGGGTATAACATGGGAATGCACTCTAGGTATACACTAGACGAATCCTGTCTTATAGCAGGGCCTAATACATAGAAGGGATACTTACATATGCGGCAATTGATACTCTGTATACACTATAGACGAATCTAGTCATTATAGGCAGGGACGTTAATAATATGGGGAGATAAAGAGGGGATATTCACTCTGTATACACTATAGAGAATCCTAGTCCTTACAGCGGGGAGTACTACTATGAGGGTACTAAATGAGAGGTATTCACTCCTGCTACCACTATAGACGAATTCCTTAGATACTCTGTATAGCGGGGACGATATGTAAGATGAAGGGGTATAAATGAGGAATATTCACTATGATACATATAGGAATCCTAGTCCTTATAGCGGGACTGTAATAAATGGGGGTATAAATGAGGAATAAGATTCACTCTTGTATTAACTAAGAGAATCCTAGTTCGCTCGTATAGAGGGGACTGTAATAATATGAAGGTTATAAATGAGGAATATTGCACTCTGTATACACACTAGGAGAATCCTAGTCCAACTGTTATCGCGTGGACACGTAAATAATATGAAGGGTAATAATGAGGAATATTCACTCTGTCTACATATAGGAGAAATCTAGTCGCCTATACAGCCAGGGATTGTAATATGCAGTGGTAGAAATGGAGGGAATATTCACTCTGTATACAAGCTAAAGGAATCCTAAGTCCTTATAGCGGGGGAGGGACAGTAATATGAATGGGTATAAATGGAGGAATCTTCATCTGTATTCACTATAGAGAATTAGGTCCTGAGATAGCGGGGACTGGTAATAATATGAAGGGTATAAATGAGGGGATGATTCACCCGATCTGTATACACTATAGAGAATCCGAGTCCATTATAGCAGGGACGTAAAATGATGAAGGGTATAAATGAGGGAATAATTTCCACTCGTTATCACTATAGGGAATCCTAAGTCCGATTATAGCAGCGGGATGTAATAATATGAAGGGTATAAAGAGGGATATCACTCTGTATTTAAACTATATAGAGAATCCTAGTCACTTATAGCGGGACTGTAAATATATGAGGGTATTAAATGAAGGGAATTCACTCGTGTATTACACTATAGAGAGAATCCTGAGGTCTTATAGCAGGGAATGTAATAATATGAGGGTAAAATGAGGATATTCACTCGTAATACATAAGAGAATCCTAGTCCTTTAAGCGGGGACTGTAATAATATGCAATGGCAGAAATGAGGAATATTCACTCTGTATACCACTATAGAGAATCTAGCCTTATAGGCAGGGACGTAATGAATATGAGGGTATAAATGAGGAATATTAACTCTGAACCACTATAGAGAATCATAGTCTGTTATAGCGAGGGACTGTAATAATATGAAGGGTATATAACTGAGGAATATACACTCTTTATTACACTATAAGAATCTAGTCCGGTTATAGCAGGATGTAATTAATATGCGGGTTATAAAGAGGAATATTCACTCATGATATTACACTATTATAGAGAATCCTAGTCCTATAGCAGGGACCCTGTAATAATAGTGAGGGTATAAATGGGAATATTTTACTCGTATACAATTATAGAGAAATCCTGAGTTCCCTTTATAGCAGGACTTGTAATAATATGAAGGGATATAAATGCGGGATATTCACTCTGTATACACTATAGAGAATCTGTCCTTATAGCACGGAATCGTAATAATACGAGAAGGTAATATAAATGAGGAATTCACTCGCTGTATACACAATAGAGGAATTCTAGTCCTTATAGCAGGAACTTGTAATAAACTGAGGGGTATAAATGAGGAATGATTCCACTCTGTAGTACTTATAGAGCATCCTAGTCCTTATAGCGGGGACGTCATAATATGAAGGGTTATAAGAGGAATATTACCTCTGTATACACTATAGAGAATCCTAGTCCTTATGCAGGGACTGTAATAATATGAAGGGTATAAATGAGGGTATTCACTTGTATAAACTATAAGAATCCTAGTCTTATAGCAGGGGGACGTATAATACGAAGGGTCTAAATGAGGAATATTCACTCGTATACGATATAGAGAATCCTAGTCCTTCATAGCAGGGACTGTGAATAATAACGGAAGGGATAAATAAATGAGAATATTCACTCGTATTCGCTATAGAGAAGCGTAGTCCTGGGACGCATGTATAGTCTAGGGGAGCTGTGAATAATTAAGGAAGGGTATAAAGAAGGGGATATTCACTCTGTCGTTCACTATAGAGAAGATTCCTAGTCCACGCTATAGCAGGGGACTGGATCACTCATAAGAAGGGTATACCATGAGGCCTATTCAGCTCTGTTGGACACTCTAAGAGACGCTAGTCCGTTAGGAGGCCGTGGGGACTTGTCCTGTGTAAGTCCGAATGACGGGCACGCAGATAACGGAGGGTCTTCACTCTGGTCTAAACACTCGTTAGAGATCCTAGTCTTCTAGCAGCCAGCCCTGTAGTCCTGCATTGTACCTGTGTATTACCTGTATTGTACCTGTGTATTACCTATATTGGACCTGTATATTACCTGTATTGGACCTGTGTATTACCTGTATTGGACCTGAATGTTACCTGTATTAGACCTATATACAGTATTACCTGTATTGGACCTAAATGTTACCTGTATTAGACCTATATACAGTATTACCTGTATTGGACCTGTATAGTACCTGTATTAGACCTATATACAGTATTACCTGTATTGGACCTAAATGTTACCTGTATTAGACCTATATACAGTATTACCTGTATTGGACCTGAATGTTACATGTATTGGACCTGAATGTTACCTGTATTGGACCTGTATATTACCTGTATTGGACCTGTATATTACCTGTATTGGACCTATATACAGTATTACCTGTATTGGACCTGAATGTTACCTGTATTGGACCTGTATATTACCTGTATTGGACCTGTATATTACCTGTATTGGACCT
>JAACNH010000797.1:118554-139489 GCA_019447015.1 Hymenochirus boettgeri | reverse complement strand
AAACCGACATGGTCACCCAGTTTTTTTTTTAAGAGTGGGCTTTCCCTTTTTTAAATACTTCCCAATTTAGGACTTAGGTGATGGGTACACTACTGGCTATTATTTTCGTCCCGGCCGAGTGTTTGCTGCGAGCGTGCGCTCAGGTGTGTACTCAGAATTACTGTTTGCTGGAACTATAAAGCTGGGTACACAGAGAACCGAGAATTGGTCTTCCACGTCGGACCATATAGGACTGACCTTCATTGAGTTGTGAATAGAACAGAACGTCTGCGAACGGCTGAAAATGTATCGGCCCTACACTTTAATATAGAGAAGCGCCCACTGGCCCTCCAAACTACTGATCACAGCAACATAGCAAAGGGTAGGAATAGAACTTGGTTAGTTCCTAAATGAAGACACGTAATAAACCTAGGTATGTTCTACATGTAAAAGAAATAGATTTAGAAAGATTGTATCCTCTAAACTTAAAGGGTTTGTCCCACCCAACATGAAAATTTATACAAATGTGGTATAACTGCTGTATAGAGTGCATAAGCCTATACAATACCACAATGGTCCTTAGGACAAGAGGTTGAATTGTACGGCCATGGTTGTAAATTCTTGCCGGATACATAAAAGAACAACTGACCATCAGTGCCGAGATAAACGTGTGGACACAGTATCTGACTTTTCCAGACTGGGTTTCTACATATTTCCCCATATTGCACCACCTTACCATGAGATGTTTTGCCAGCAACACTTACCATGAGATGTTATTTGCCAGCATACACTACCCTGAGATGTATTGCCAACATACACTTACCATGAGATGTTATTGCCAGCATACACTTCCATGAGATGTATTGCCAGCATACACTTACCATGACATGGTATTGCCAACATACACTTCCATGAGATGTTATGCAACCTACCTTACCATGAGATGTTATTGCCAGCATACACTTACCATGAGATGTTATTGCCACATACACTTACCATGAGATGTTATTGCCAACATACACTTACCACTTACCATGAGATGTTATTGCCAGCATACACTTACCATGAGATGTTATTTGCCAGCTACACTTACCATAGATGTTATTGCCATATACACTACCATGAGATGTTCTGCCAACATACACTTACCATGAGAGTTTTGTGTTATTGCCAGCATACACTTACCATGGATGTATTGCCAGCATACCTTACCTGAGATGTTATTCCCATTGCATACACTTACCATGAGATGTTTTGCCAGAATACACTACCATGAGATGTATTGCCAGCATACACTTACCTGAGATGTTTTGCAACACTTACACTTTACCATTAGTATGTTTTGCCAGGATACACTTACCTGAGATGTTATTTCCAGCTACACCTACCTGAGATGTTATTGAACCTATATAACACCATAGAGAATGTTATGACCGCTGCACTTACCTTTCCAACAACAACTACACTTACCATGAGATGTATTGCCACGCATAACACTTACCATGAGATTTGTGACTTGCAGCATACACTTTACATGAGATGTTTATTACCAACATACACTTACCATGAGATGTTACTGCCAGCATACATTACCATGAATGTTATTTGCCGATGACACAACATCTTCATTGTTTTCCCACAGCCAGATTTTTCCCAGTGCTACACTTACCCCTGATGTATCTTTAATTCCCTCACATCCAGACCGTGTTGAATTACCATGAGATGTATTGCAGGGCATACACTTACCATGAGATGTTATTGCCAGCTATCACTTACCATGAGATGTTATGCCAGGATACACTTACATGAGTGTTAGCTGCCAGCATACACTACCATGGAGGTATGCCAAGCATACACTTACATGAGATTGATGCCAGATACACTTACCATGAGATGTTATTGCCAGCATACACTTACCTGAGAATGTTACTTGCACGCATACAGTTCCATGAGATGTTACTGCCAGGATACTTACCATGAGATGTTATTGCCAGTCATACACTTACCATGAAGATGTATTGCCAGCATACACTGCATGCGATGTTGCCAGCATACATTACCATGAGATGGTATGCCAACTACACGTACCTTATATGTTATGCCAACATACACTTACCATGAGATGTTACTTGCCCATACACTTACCATGAGATGTATTGCCAGCATACACTTACCATGAGATTTATTGCAGATACACTGCATAGATGTTTGCCAGCATACACTTACCATGAAGGTATTGCCAGCATACACTTACCATGAGAGTTATTGCCAGCATAACATTACCATGAGAGTTATTGCCCAGAATAACACTTACCATGAGAGTTTGATTGCCAGCAGTACACTGCATGAGATGTTATTGCCAGCAACACTTACCCATGAGATGTTATTGCCAGCATACACTTACCATGAGATGTATACTGCAGCATACAATTACATGAGATGTTATTGCCAGGCCTACACTTACACATGAGATGTTATTGCCAGCATACACTTACCATGAGATGTCATTGCCAGCATAAACTTACCATGAGATGTTATTGCCAGCATACACTTACCATGAGATTTGTACTGCCAGGATACAATTAAATGAGATGTTATTGCCAATACAGTACCATGAGATGTCATTGCCAGCATACACTTACCAATGAGATGTTATTGCCAGCATACACTTACCATGAGATGTTTATTTCAACATACAATTCACATGAGATGTTACTGCCAGCATTACACTTACCATGAGATGTTATTGCCAGCATACACTTACCATGAGATGTTATTGCCAGGATACACTTACCATGAGATGTTATTGCCAACATACACTTACATGAGATGTATTGCCAGATACACTTACCATGAGATGTTATATCCAACATTACACTACCATGAGATGTTACTGCAGCATACACTTACATGAGAGTTATTGCAGATACACTTACCATGAGATGTTATTGCCCACAGCGGATACCACTACCATGAGATGTTATTGCCAACATACAACTTCCATGAGATGTTACTGCCAGCATACACTTACCATGAGATGTTATTGCAGCATACACTTCACCATGAGATGTTATTGCCAGGATACAAATTACCATGAGATGTTATGCCAGCATAACAATTACATGAGATTGTTTTTGCCAGACATACCTTACCATGATGATGTATTGCCAACATAACTTACCATGAGATGTTACTGCCGCATAACACTTACCATGAGATGTCAGCGATACACTTACCATGAGATGTTATTGCCAGCATACACTTACCATGAGATGTTATTGCCAGCATACACTGCCATGAGAGTATTGCCAGGATACAATACCATGAGATGGTTATGCCAGCATACACTTACCATGGATGTTATTCCAGCATACACTTACATGAGATGTTATGCCAGCATACACTTACCATGAGATGTTACTGCCAGCATACACTTACCATGAGATGTTATTGCCAGCATACACTTACCATGAGATGTTATTGCCAGCATACACTTAATAGAGTTATGCCACATACTGCCATGAGATGTTTGCCAGATACCTACCATGAGATGTTATTGTCAGCATAAACTTACATGAGATGTTTATTGCCAACATAAACTTACCATGGATGTTATGCCACAAATACACCTACCAGAGATGTTCTGCAGCATACACTTACCATGAGATGTTATTGACAGCCGTATCACTTACCATGAGATGTAACTGCCAGCATACACTTACCATGAGATGTTATGCCGCATACATTCATGATGTATGCCAGCATACACTACCATTGAGATTCATTGCCAGCATACACTTTTACCATGAGATGTATTGCAGCTACACTAACATGAGATGTTAATGCCAGGATACATTCCAGGAAGTTATTGGCCAGTATACCATTACCATGAGATGTCATTGCCAGCATACACTTACCATGAGATGTTATTGCCAGCATACACTTACCCATTGAGATGTCATTGGTCAAGCAATACACTTACCATGAGAGTTACTGCCAGGTAACACTTACCATGAATGTTATTGCCAGCATACACTTACCATGAGATGTCATGCCAGCATACACTTACCATGAGATGTTATTTGCCAGTATACACTTACCAGTAGAGATGTCAGTTGCCAGCATAACTTACCATGAGATGATTGCCAGTATACACTTACCATGAGAGTCTGTCATTGCCAGTATACACTTACCATGATGATGTCAACGAGCAGCATACACTTACCATGAGATGGTTATGCCAGCCTACACTTACCATGAATGTTATTGCCAGCATACACTTCATGAGATGTTACTGCCAGGATACACTTACCAGAGATGTCATTGCCAGCTATAACACTTACACATGATGATGTTACTGCCACGGATTACACTTACCATGAGATGGATTGCCAGTATACACTTACCATGAGATGTCATTGCCAGACATACACTTACCATGATGTTATTGAGCAGGACACTTACATGAGATGTCATTGCCAACACTACACTTACCATGAGATGTTATGCCAGCATACACACCAGAGATGTTATTGCCAGCATACACTTACCAATGAGATGTTAATGCCAGGATACACTTACCATGAGATGTCATTGCCCAGCATACACTTACCATGAGATGTCATTGCCAGTCGTATTACACTTACCATGAGAGTCCATTGCCAGCATACTACGTACCTGGAGATGTTATTGCCCGCATACACTTACCATGAGATGTTATTGCAGCATACACTTACATGAGATGTTCCGGCCAGCATAAACCTTAATGAGATGTATTGCCAGCATACACTTACCATGAGATTTTATTGCCAGCATACACTTACCTGAGATTTTATTGCCCAGGCCATACACTTCCATGAATGTTATTGCCAACATACACTTCCATGAGATTTATCTGCCAGCATACACTTACCATGAGATGTATTAGGGCCACTACACTTACTGGATTCATTAAACCATGAGATGTCTTTGCCAGCATACACCCCTTTTCGCCATGAGATGTTACTGCCAGGAACACTACCATGAGATTCATTGCCAGCATTACACTTACATGAGATTTATGCCAGCATACACTTACCTATGAGTTTTATTGCCAGCCATACACTTGCCATGGATGTTTATTGCCAACATACACTACCTGAGATGTTATTACATTCACCCAGAGTATACAACATACACTTACCATGAGATGTTATTGCCACACACATTACCATGAGAGTATTGATATTACCTGGTCTGCAGCATACACTTACACATTGAGATGGTTATTGCCAGCATACACTTAACATGAGATGTTTATTGCCACGCTACACTTACCATAGGATGTTATATGCCACATACACTTACCATGAGATGTTATACTGCCAGCTATACACTTACCATGAGATGTTATTGCCTCATACACTTACCATGAGATGTTATTGCCGCATTACACTTGCCATGAGAGTTAGCCATAACTGAAGGCCAGCATACACTTACCATGAAATGTTATTGCCAGACATAACTTACCATGAGACTGTTATTGCGCTAACACTTACCATGACGATGTATTGCCAACATACACTTACCATGAGATTTATTGCCAGCATACACTTACCCAGAGATGTTATTGCCAAGCATTACACTCTACCGATGAGTGTTATTGCACAGGTACCGTTACCATGAGATGTTATTAGCCAGCAAAACTACATGGTGAGCCACTACTCATGAGATGTTATTGCCAACATACACTTACCATGAGATGTAACCAATGACAGCTACACTTACCATGAGATGTTTTGCCAGCATCACTTACCATGAGATTTTGGACAGCATACACTTACATGAGATGTCATTGCAGCATTACCTTACCATGAATGTTATTGCCAGCATATCCACTTACCATGAGATGTTCTGCCAGGATATACTAACCATGAGATGTTATTGCCAGTTATACACTGATCCATGAGAATGTCAGGGCCAGCATACACTTACCATGAGATGTTATTGCCAGCATACCTCCGGTGTTGATCCACTATTCCATAGATGTTATCCAACATACACTTACCATGAGATGTTTCTGTCCGCATTATCACTACACAGAGATGTTTATTGCCAGCATACACTTACCATGAGATGTTATGCGAAACATTACATAGTATGCCAATACACTTTCCATGAGATGTTAATTGCCAGCATACACTTAACCATGAGATGTTATATCAACATACACTTACCACTGAGATGTTACTGCCAGCCTACACTTACCATGAGGATGTTATTGCCAGCATACACTTACCATGAGTGTTTTGCCAGGATCACTCCACTGAGATGTTATTGCAACATACACTTACCATGAGATGTTTCTGCAGCTACACTACCAGGAGAGTTATTGCCAGCATACACTTACGCATAGACGTTAGTTGCCAGATACAAGTATCCCATGAGATGTTACTGCCAGCATACAAACTACCATGAGATTTTATTGCCAGCATACACTACCATGAGATGATATTGCCAGGATACACTCATCCATAGATGTATGCCAGCATACACTTACATGAGATGTTCTGCGCGACATACACTTACATGAGATGTTAGTTGCAACATTACACTTCACATGACATGTATTGCCAACATTACCTTACCATGAGATGTAACTGCCACATACCTTACCATAGATGTATTGCCAGCATACACTTACCATGAGATGTTATTGCCAGCATACACTCCATGAGATGTTACTGCCAGCAAACACTTACCATGAGAGTTATTGCCCAGCATACACTTACCATGAGATGTTATTGACCAGCATTTACACTTACCATGAGATGTTATTGCATCGATACACTTACCATAGTTTTATTGCAGCATACACTGCCATGAGTATGTTATTGCAGCATTACACTTACCATGAGATGTTATTGCCAGCATACACTTACATGAGATGTAACTGACAGCATTACACTTACCAGAGATTATTGCCAGCATTACACTTACCATGAGAGTTTTGCCCAGCAACACTATCCATGAGATGTCATTGCCAAGCTTCATACCACTAATACCATGAGATGTTATGCCAGACATTTTACACTTACCATGAGTATGTTTACTGCCAGGATACACATTACCATGAGATTTATTTGCAGTATACAATTAACCATGAGATGTCATTGCCAGCCATACACGTCAAATTATCCATGAACATTACCGTGCCCATGTTACTGATTTACCAACATACACTTCCATGAATGGTTAACTGCCAGCATACACTTACCTGAGATGGTTATGTCCAGCAATACACTTACCTTGAGATGTTATTGCCAGGATACACTTACCATGAGATGTTATTGCAACAACACTTACATGAGATGTTATTGCAGCATACACTTACCATGAGGATGTTATATCCAACATACACTTACATGAGATGTTACTGCCACATACACTTACCATGAGATGTTTATTGCCAGCATACACCTTACCATGAGCTGTATAGTGCCAGGATACCTTACCATGAGATGTTATTGCCAACCATACACTTCCATAGATGTTACTGCCAGGATACACTTACCATGAGATGTTATTGCCAGCTACACTTACATGAGATGTTATTGCCAACATACAACTTACCTGAGATGTTATTGCCAGCAACACTTTACCATGAGATGTTATTGCCAGCATACACTTACCATGAGATGTTACTGCCAGGTATACACTTACGCATGAGCTGTTTTTGCCAGCATACACTTACCATGAGATGTTATTGCCAGCATACACTTAACAGTAGATGTTTATTGCCAGCATACCACTTACAATGAGATGTTATTGCCAACATACACTTACCATGAGATGTACTGCCAGCCATTACACTTACCATGAGAGTGTTATGTGCAGGACATACACTTACCATGAGATGTTGATTGCCAGCCAACTACACTTGCCATGAGATGTTCTCCAGTTACACTTACCATGAGATGTTATGCAGCATACACTTAACCATGGATGTTTTTAATTGCCGCATACATACCATGAACATGTGATATTGCCAACATACACTTACCAGAGTATGTTTTGCAGCATCCACTTACCATTAGATGTCATTGCCAGCATACACTTACCATGAGAGTGTTACTGCCAGGATACAACTTCATGAGATGTATTGCCAGCATACACTTACCATGAGATGTCATGCCAGCCTACAGCTTACCATGAGATGTTTTGCCCATTATCACTATACCATGAGATGTCATTGCCAGTATACACGTATCCATGAGAGTGTCATCTGCCAGCATTACACTACCATGAGTGTTTATTGCAGCATACACTTACCTGAGTAGTTATTGCCAACATAACACTTAACCCCGGATTTTATGGCCAGCATACACTTGCCATGAGATGGTTTGCCAGCATACATTACCATGAGATGGTTATTGCCAGCATAAACTTACCATGAGATGTTATTGCCGCATACACTTACCATGAGGATTTATTGCCAGCATCACTTACCACGAGATGTTATTGCCGCATCCACACTTACCATGAGATGTTATTGCCAGCCTACACTACCATGAGATGTTTAGCCAGCCATACACTTGCTCGGAGCGTTGCAGCTTAGGGTAATGAAGCCCAATGTATTCATAGCGTTTCCAGAGGAACTCACCTGATATAGAGGAAACAGCTTCCTCCTCCTACCTTGGTTTATCCAATTGTAATTGTATATCTTCCTTTAAACAAATAAGGTTCAGTAACTGTTTTTCACTTTACTGTCCCCTTTACTTATTGAAAGGACGTGATGTAAGGGACGACTACTGAGTGCAGTGTAATTTTGCTAATAACCTTGTCTTTGAATTTCCCACATGAAAATTCACATTTTGCATAGTGATGTTTTTGCATCAAATAACACCCCAGGGAAACAGGTGGAGAGAAAAACACAGATAACTCCTAACTGTGCGCGAGAATATATTGGTAGCTGTATGCCCTATAACTGCTGTAGGAGTAGTTCTCAGAGCGGAACGTACTTAAGTGGCCTGCCCTGTGGCTGATGTTTAGTTAACAAGCAGGTGGCTTTGTGGGAATTCTCCTGTCCTCGAGTTTAACGAGACATTACATGGAAATTACAGTAATAGACTCATGATCTCTCTTAAATACAGGTCACGGAGTTAAAATCAAGAACTTTTCGGTTTTTGCTCTGTAACATTTAATTTATAATTCTATTTTAAAGAATAGTTCACACAAAAAGATGAAACTATTCCTAAAGCAGTGATTAAGACGGCGGGGAGGTTTTTAAAAAAAAGGACCTATTCCCGTTTTTTTTGTTTTTAGGGCCTTCCGTTCTTCAGTCATCTCACCAGGATCCAGGACCGAAGGTAAGTTTCATTAACACCTTCGCGCACAATCCACCGCTGCCCGTGATGAACTGCCGCATGCTTCCTGGTTTAGTTGCACTATACGCCGCATGCGCTCCCTCTGATAATTGAGCTTTTTATAAGCTTGGTTGTGCAGGTGAGGCATGCAAAATGAAAACAGCGGTCATCATTGGTGGTGATGTCAACAATCACATCCTTGATGGACTGCATGGGGAGGAATTCAGTTTACTAAGTTTAATATCTGGTTAATAACATCTAATATGTGCGTGAATATATTATTGGGTTGGAGGCAGAAACCGACATGTCACCAGTTTTTTTTAAGAGTGGCTTTCCCTTTAAAATAAATACTTCCCAATTTAGTGACTTAGGCTGGGTACATACAGGGCTATTATTTGTCCCGGCCGAGTGTTTGCTGCGAGCGTGCGATCCGCCGGGACAAATGACTATCGATGACGGTAATAATGGCTGCGACCAACTGTGCCCGCAACCAATTGTGCGGTCCCACAGGGAACCGCACGATCAGCTGTGATTACCATCGGGCCCGATCGTCCTTTCTTCCGATTCAGATGAATGGGCGACCAAGCTGGGTTGCGCCCAGCCATCCGACACCATCAGATATTTCCAACCGACCAATCTACGGCCGAAAATATCTGCTGGTGTGTACTCATCTACTGGAACTATAAAGTCTGGGTTACACACAGAAACCGATAATTGGTCTTCCACGTGGACCTATAGGACTTGACCTTCCATTGAAGTGTGTGAATAAGAACAGAAGTCGACGGGCTGAAAAGTGTATCGGCCCCTACACTTAATTACGAGAAGCGCCCACTGGCCCTCCAAACTATGATCACAGCAAACATAGCAAAGGGTAGGAAATCAATTGTTAGTCTAGTATAAATAGAAATAGATTTGAAAGATTGTTATCCTCTAACTAAGGGTTTGTCCACCCCACCAAACTGCAATATTTATACATATGTGGTATACTGCTGATGGTGCATCAACCTATACAATACCACAATGGTCCTTAAACAGGACAACTCCACCCTCCTAAGGACATCTTTTAGAAGAATGGCCTCTTTAAAACTATGTTTGATATATCATACTTTGTCTTGAATATTACTGTATGGCCCGCTATGCTTCTGTATGGCCTCATGGAAACTGAGCAATTTAGAAACCTTACTCAGCCTGTACCTGAGCCTGGACATGCTCAGAAGAGCAGACAGGGGATTAACATTCAGTCATTGGCTGTGATGTCAACTGTCAATCCATAACTGACAGTTACCTAACTGGAAGAACCAGGAATAGAAAACAGGGGAACAGGACATTGTGCATGATTTCAGGTTAGACTTATATATTATCACATTTCAAACTATTACCGTTTAGGTTGTGAGGTTCTCATTCATCCGTCATGGACATATCAACCGGACTTGAAGTTTAGTTCTTGAAGACGTTTCTAGTCATCGACTGGCTTTCTCAATTCAGAATGACTGTACAAGAATCTGTGCAATTATGTACCCTGGAAAATCCCAATTAGCATATCACAGCCAGGTGTTAAGGGCGTGATTAGATAGTGGCTAAGAGGTGTTTATAGGAACGCCCAGAGTAAGTGTCAAAACAGCATTGTACATGGCAGACAGTGTTTCGAACCCCCCACCTCTATTTAGGCTTGGTTTCTTTATTTTCACATAAATGGCCTCCTTAACACCTCTCTTGAACCAGTCACGTTCCTTTCCAATATGTTAACATTACAATCTTCAAAGGTATGTCCTTTATCCTTAAGATGCAGGTACACGGCTGAGTCCTGACCCGAGGAATTGGCTCTTCTGTCTGGGCCATATGTTGATGGCAGTTGTGTTTGGTCTCCCCACATACAAATCAGAGCATTCTTCACTGCACTGCACTGCATATATGATGTCGCTTTTCTTGTGTTTCGGTATTGGGTCTTTCGGATGTACCAATTGCTGCCTCAGTGTGTTGTTCGGTTTTAAAGCAGACAGGATTACGGTGTTTTTTTGAAAACTCTTTCGTTAGTTTCTCGGAGACCCCTGACTAATGGGGATGACCCATTGTTCTTTCTCCTGCTTGCTTTTCCCCTTCACGTGTTGGTATTCGTGTTCTTTTCTTTCTTCTGCTTCTTTTGACAAAGGCCCAGTCTGGATATCCACAAGTTTCAAGGGCTCCTCTGAGATGTTTCATTTCTTTGGCCTTCGCCTCTGTGCTAGTGGGGATGTTCCTCAGCTCTGTGTTTGCAGGGTTCTGATACCCCAGCTTGTGATCTAAAGGGTGTGGGAGTCAACATCAGCATACGCTGTGTGTGTTGGTTTTCTGTAAACCTCTACTCCAGTTTACCATTCTCCCTGACTCTACCAAGCATCCAAGAAAGCCAGTTGGTTGTTTTTGTACCTCTTCCCTTGTAAATTTGATGTTTTGGTCTACCGCATAATGTGTTCTGTGAAAGCTTGTACTTCCTTCTGGTGGATTTTAACCCAGGTGTCATCCCACTATCTGAACCAGTGGCTGGGTGCTATGCCCTTAAAGGTATTAAGCGCCAGTTTTTCTACCTCCTCCATGTAAGGTTGGCTACAATGGGTGAAACTGGATGATCCCATAGCACATCGTGTTTTTGCTTATAGAACCTATCCCTGATTTGAAATAGGTGGTATTCAGGCACAGTCCACAAGGAACACACCTTTCGTGGGTTGAGATCAGTTCTTGTAAGGATAGAGTCCCGGAGGGACGAAGTTCACTGTACCTTTTAGGAGGAGGGCTGTCAGTAGGCTGAAACGATACTGAAGGATGGTAACTGGAACAACGCTGGAAGGATGGTAACTGGAACAAAGCTGGAAACAATGGCGGTAGAGATGGTAGCTGGAACAATGGCTGGAAACAATGGCTGAAAGATGGTAACTGGACAATGACTGAAACAATGGCTGAAGATGGTACTGGAACAATGGCTGAAACAATGCTGAAGATATGTAACTGAACATGGCTGGAAACAATGGCTGAAGAGATGGTAACATGGAAACAATGGCTGGAAAACAATGCTGAAGATGGTAAACTGGAACAATGGCTGGAAACAATGGCTGAGAGATGGTAACTGGAACAATGCGGAACAATTGCTAAGAATGGTAACGAACATGGCTGGAAACAATGGCTGAAGAGATGGTAACTGGAACAATGCGTGAAACAATGGCTGAAGAGATGGTAACTGGAAAACAAACAATGGCTGGAAAATGGCTGAAATGGTACAACAATGCTGGAAACAATGGCTAAGAGATGGTAACTGGAACAATGGCTGGAAACAATGGCTGAAGAGATGGTAACTGGAACAATGGCTGCAAACAATGGCTGAAGAGATGGTAACTGGGAAACAATTGGCTGAGGCAGAACAAGGAAAAGGCTGAGCTGAAGGCAGGAACGCTACACAGGCAGGCAAACAGTCTGTCCGGTAGCAAGGACTACGAATAGGCACTCGCACCCTCTGCGAGTGCCTATTTGAATCTTCGCGCCGCTCGGCGTCCGGACGTGGTGACGTCACGACGCCGACGTCCGGCGCCGGCAACGTCACCATCCCGGAACGGCGAGGGAGCGCGGCAGGTAAGATCCTTACAGTACCCCCCCTCCCACAGGGGGCCTCAGGACCACTTGCAGCAGGTTTGTCAGGAAATCTTCTATGAAAGGTTTTGATTAACTGGGAGCATGTAAATCCGACCTGTTTAACCCAGGACCTTTCTCTGGTCCAAATCCTTTCCAATGGACCAAATATTGAAGAGAACTTCTGACGAATCTGGAATCCAAGACTTTCTCCCCCTCAAATTCTTGTTGACCGTTGATCATAATAGGATCAGGTGACTGAAGAGGGGAAGAGAACGATTCAGCACCACTGGCTTAATAAGAGAAACATGGAACACATTAGGGATTCTCATGATGGTGCGTAATAGAAGTCGTACTGCGGTAGGACCCACCAATTCCAATATAGGGAAGGGCCAATATTTTAGGACCCAATTTAGGGAAGGAACACTAAGTTGATGATAACCAAACTTTATCTCCCACCGATATAATGGAGGTTTACGTCTACGCCTATCGGCTGCAGTCTTTTGTACCAGGGCAGACTTCTCAAGACAGAGTTTTTGTAGCCTGCCAGATGGCTGACATTTCTGCAACTAGACTGTTAGTTGCCGGAACTGGTCCTGAGGAACAAAAAAAATCCTGTGGAAACCCTTTGGGGTTTAGGCAAAAAACACAAAAAAAGGAGATTTCGGTAGAGGAGTGGACGGCATTGTTATGGGCAAATTCCGCCCATGGCAGAAGCTCTCCAATTGTCTTGAGAGTAAGAAATGTAGCATCGAAGGAATTGTTCCAGACATTGGTTGTTGCGTTCTGCGCTCCATTAGACTGAGGATGATAAGCCGATGAAAATTGGAGTTAAGTAATTTGCAAGTGCCCGCCAGAATTTGGAGATGATTGGGTTCCTCGATCGGACACTATTTCCATAGGTAATCCATGCAGACGAAATATGAGAAATGAACAATTGAGCAAGTTCAGCAGAGGAGGGCAATTTAGGAAGAGGAACAAAATGAGCATTTTGCTAAAACGGTCTACAGTAACCCAGATGACTGTATTTTTCTTAGAAACAGGAAGTTCACCAATAAATCCATAGAAAGGTGGGTCCACGGTAGGGAAGGAATCGGCAGAGGTTGGAGTAGTCCACAAGGAAAGAGTATGGGAAGTTTTGGAAGTAGCACAGACAGAACGGCGGCGACAAAGTTTTTTGACATCTGTCCTCATGGAGGGCCACCATACTGACCGATTAAGAAGATTGAAAGTCTTATGACCCCGGGTGACCAGCCTGTTTGGACTCATGAGTCAGTTGTAATATTTCTTTACGAAGGGGAGGGGAACAAAGGTCTTATTAGGGGGTAAGGCAGTAGAAGCAGACTCCTGAGCAGATAGAATCCGATGGCAAAGTTGAGGGGTAATAGTGGCTGGATCTTGGAGGAGGGAATGATGGGGCCTTTATCTTATCAGTAGAATCGTCTGCAGAAAAGACCTGGAGAAGCGTCTGCTTTTTTATTCTTGGAACCGGGATGAAAGGAAATGATGAAATTGAAACGAGAGAAAAACAGCGCCCAACGGCTTGGCGAGGATTCATCTTTTAAGGTTTTGGATATATTCCAGATTTTTGTGATCGGTGAGGATGGTGATAGGCTGTACTGCCCCTTCCAGTAAGTGTCGCCATTCTTCTAGTGCGAGTTGATAGCAAGAAGTTCACGATTCCCAATATCATAATTTAGCTCATTGGAAGAAATTTCTTAGAGAAGAATGCACATGGGTGGAGTTTCCCATTCTCTATTTGCCTTTGGGAAAGGACGGCACCTGCTCCAAGATTAGAGGCGTCAACTTCGATGATGAATGGTAGACTGGGGTCGGGGTGCAGAAGTACTGGGGCAGAAGAAAAGCATCTTTTAATTTCTTGAAGGCTACTAAGGCGGCTGGAGACCAGATTCTGGGTTTGCCTCCTTTCCGGATAAGGGCCAAGATAGGAGCAATATGGAAGAAAACCCTTTAATAATTGTCTGTAATAATTGGCAAAACCAAGGAATCGTTGGATAGCCTTAGTGCCATGGAAGCGTCCAATTGACAATAGCTGAGACTTTGGTTGGATCCATCTTGAAGCCTTGGGCTGAGACCAGATAACCCAAAAAGGTACTTGGGAGCATTCAAAGAGACATTTTTCCAGTTTAGTGTACAGTTGGTTGGCTCGTAGTCGGGATAAACTTGACATACATGGCGACAATGAGAAGAAAGATCTTGAGAGAATATTAAGATGTCATCCAATTAAACTACTACTGAAATACCTAAGAGGTCTCGAAAAATGTCATTAACCAATTCTTGAAACTGCTGGAGCATTACAGAGACCGAAGGGCATCACCAGATATTCATAATGTCCAGTTCTAGTATTGAAGGCCGTTTTCCATTCGTCTCCTTCTCGAATGCGAACCAGATTATAGGCTCCACGGAGATCAAGCTTGGAGAATACTTTAGCCCCTTTTAATTGGTCAAAAAGTTCTGAGATGAGGGGTAGAGGATAGCGGTTCTTGATAGTGATTTTATTGAGACCCCGATAGTCGATGCATGGACGTAGTCCTCAGTCTTTCTTTTCCACAAAAAAACCCCAGCACCGGCAGGGGAAGTGGACGGCTGATGAAGCCCCGAGACAGATTTTCTTTGATGTAATCTTCCATAGCGGTGGTCTCAGCAGGAGATAGAGGATAGGTGCGACCTCGGGGTGGAGAGGTACCGGTCAACAATCAATGGGACAATCATAGGGCCGGTGGGGAGGCAGAATCTCAGAAGACTTTTTGTCTGAAGACATCTTTAAAGTCCAGATACTGAAGAGGTAAAAATTTTAATTTTTTATCTTCACAGGAAACAGAAGAACAGAGATTTTGGGTGGGAAAAGACATCTGGAAAGATAGGATGGACAGATGGACAAGAAAAGTTCGTTTTTTGTCCAGTTGATGATGGGGTTATGAAGTCGAAGCCAAGGGAGTCCTAGAATAGAGGGGTCGTGGGACTTTGTATGACCAAGAAAGAAATTAATTCCCGATGAAGACAGCCATTTTTGAAGAAGAATTTCTGTATAGGACATGGAAATAAATTCTGTGGATAATGGTTGATCGTCAATAGCCAGCACTCGAGGGGATGAGCAAGGAAATAACGGAATACCTAACAGAGAAGCAAAGGTGGCATCAATAAAATTACCGGCTGCTCCAGAGTCTAGGAAGGCTTGGGTAGAGAAGATTCGGGATTTGAAAATGAGGGTAGCAGGCAGAAATGACTTGAGAATTCTTGTGAAAAGGAGATTTGAATTTACCTAGAAGAGACTCCTTATTCAGTCTAGGGGTTTCAGTTTCCCGCTTGGAAGGGCACCTTTAACGAAGTGCCCCTGGGCGGCACAATACAGGCAAAGCCCATGAGTCCTCCTCCTAAGTTTTTCTTCGGCCGAAATGTGTGTACCTCCATCTGCATGGGTTCCTCCAAGGGCGGAGCAGCTGTCAAAGGTCCGGTCCCTTGGGGACGAGGAAAACTTGGGGGAAACAAGACGGTTATTGGACTTTTCGGCTTGCCTTTCCCTGATACGAGTATCCACCCGTATACACACAGAAATCATTTCCTCTAACATAGTGGGAAGTTCCCGGGACACCAGGTCGTCCTTGATACGATCCGACAGGCCCTGCCAAAAGGCTGCTAACAGGGCCTCATTGTTCCAGGCAGTCTCGGAAGCCAAAGTCCGGAACTCGATGGCAATTGCCCTACCGAACGGGAGCCTTGTCGCAATTGCATCAGCCGGAAGGAAGCTGCAATAGTTCTGCCTGGAGCGTCGAAAATCTTCCGGAAAGTTTCCAAAAATAAGGAGATATCGTTCACCACAGGGTCATTCTTCTCCCACAGGGGGGGCCTATTCTTACTGTAATGAATAGAGTCCCGGAGGGACGAAGTTCACTGTACCTTTTAGGAGGAGGGCTGTCAGTAGGCTGAAACGATGACTGAAGAATGGTAACTGGAACACGGCTGAAGGATGGTAACTGGAACAATAGCTGGAAACATGGCGGTAGGATGGAGCTGGGACAATGGCTGGAACAAGGCTGAAGAGATGGTAACTGGAACAATGGCTGAAACATGGCTGAAGAGATGGTAACTGGAACAATGGCTGGAAACAATGGCTGAAGAGATGGTAACTGGAACAATGGCTGGAACAATGGCTGAAGAGATGGTAACTGGAACAATGGCTGGAAACATGGCTGAAGAGATGGTAACTGGAACAATGGCTGGAAACAATGGCTGAAGAGATGGTAACTGGAACAATGGCTGGAAACAATGGCTGAAGAGATGGTAACTGGAACAATGGCTGGAAACAATGGCTGAAGAGATGGTAACTGGAACATGGCTGAGGCAAACAAGGAAAAGGCTGAGCTGAAGGCAGGAAACGCTACCCAGGCAGGAAAACAGTCTGTCCGGTAGCAAGGACTACGAATAGGCACTCGCACCCTCTGCGAGTGCCTATTTGAATCTTCGCGCCGCTCGGCGTCTGGACGTGGTGACGTCACGACGCCGACGTCCGGCGCCGGCAACGTCACCAGTCCCGGAACGGCGAGGGAGCGCGGCAGGTAAGATCCTTACAGTTCTGCTGGTCAGAGTGCTGTCTTGGCCTAGCCGTTTTCTCACCATGACAACAGCCTCCTTGGTGGGTATACAGGTGAAAAGAGATGTCACATCATAGGACACCATAGTTTCTTCTGCACCGAGTACTATATCTTCAATCTTGTTGGTGAAATCCTGAGCGTTCTGGATGTGATGCTTAGAACTTTCCACCAATGGTCCTAAGATGTTGGCTAGGTATTTTGCCACCTTGTATGTTACAGAGTTGATGCTGCTGACTATAGGTCTTAGTGGTGCCCCTTCCTTGTGTATCTTTGGGAGTCCATATATGCATGGATGTGCCTCACCAGGTAGAGGAGATGATACATTGCTCTAACATGGCTTTATCCTTTTGCAGCTGTTGTAGTAAGTCTATGATGCTTTTCTTGTACCGGCTGGTGGGATCCCTTGTTAAAAACCGAGAAACACGCTTTAAACCGAGCAACACGCTGAGGCAGCAATTGGTACATCCGAAAGACCCAATACCGAAACACAAGAAAAGCGACATCATATATGCAGTGCAGTGCAGTGAAGAATGCTCTGATTTGTATGTGGGGGAGACAACAACAAACTGCATCAACGTATGGCCCAGCACAGAAGAGCCAATTCCTCGGTCAGGACTCAGCCGTGTAACCTGATCTTAAGGATAAAGGACATACCTTTGAAGATTGTAATGTTAACATATTGGCAAAGGAACGTGACTGGTTCAAGAGAGGTGTTAAGGAGGCCATTTATGTGAAAATAAAGAAACCAAGCCTAAATAGAGGTGGGAGGGTTCGACACCATCTGTCTGCCATGTACAATGCTGTTTTGACACCTTACTCTGGGCGTTCCTATAACACCTCTTAGCCACTATCTAATCACGCCCTTAACACCTGGCTGTGATATGCTAATTGGGATTTTCCAGGGTACATAATTGCACAGATTCTTGTACAAGTCATTCTGAATTGAGAAAGCCAGTCGGATGACTAGCGAAACGTCTTCAAGAACTAAACTTCAAGTCCGGTTGATCTAATTGAATACAACCGATATTACCGTTTAGGGTTTTGGGGGGGTTATTTACCTGTATGTAAGTTTTCATTTTAGGGCTGGACTTGCCCTTTAAGGACAGAGGTTGAATTGTACAGCTACGGTTGTAAAATGGATACATAAAAGAACAACTGACCATAAAGCACCGATACCAACCGGTTTGAGACCACTGTATCTGACTTTTCCAATACTTGGTTTATACATATTTCCCTATATTGCAATACCCTGCTAGATTGTGCGGTATTTGGGGCAGGGACTGCGTTTGGCACGCTATAAGGCACTTTTATATCTGTATCTGCTTTATATCCCCTTTTTAATAAGTATATATATTCATTATATCAATACACATATACATTGCTATTTGTGTATTCCACTGTTTGCATTTTAAATTCCTTGTCTCTCCTTTACACATATATATGTTATGTATACCTGGTATAGGCAAGTTTAAGGAACTTATTTTCAAATTAACTAATCACCAAATAAAGTGAGAACCGGTTCAGACTGGTGCTTAAAGGATACACTGACGCGCGCATGCGGACAAAACGATCATTGCTTTTGGAGGCTTAAGAACAAAGAGATCCAGCAAGTCTCAGAGTGGAGGAGCTAAACACTGCACATCCAGGATGTCAGCAACTTTACAGCAGCAAAAGGAAGGCTCAGGGGGGGAAAGATTTTTTGAAGCTGCTGCTTTCAATTTAACTTAATTTGCTTTTACAGTGTACTTACCCTTTAAAATATCTCCATGTGTATTATTCAATGCAGAGATGTAGAACATAAAGGGTGTGGGTGTGGTGACATAATATCAGAAATATCACATGTGAGTAATAGATTGTTTATATTTAACCATTTATCGACGGTATTCTACGACCGAACCTTCGTTAATTAAGGAACGTTTGGAGTGAATGTATGATCACGATCAGGGATGGATTTATACTTTTTTCTCCCCTAGGCCAGCTAACTTGTACTTCCTGTCCCCCCCCATATGCGGTAATTCATTGGCTGAAGCGGAGCTTTGTGAGTGGGAGAGGGACCTGCTGCCCATAGCAAATCAGCAATCGCTGCACATTTAACAGAGACCAGTAAGGCTCTGTTGTGTGCCAAATAATGTGAGTTGTGTAAATTTAATATGGGGATGCAATACGGCCTAACTTGAAAACCTTTTTAAGTTTTATTTTGCCGCCCCTGGTGGCTGTGCCGCCCTAGGCCACGGCCTAGGTGGCCTAGTGGGAAATCCGGCCATGATCACGATTATACATTAGCAATACCGCGTGTTTATGACTTTGGCCCTATAATTCTTCCCATTTTGTGACATTTTTTGTTGATCTGTCCCCTTTGTTTAGATATCCAGTCTGAACCATCTTTCATTTCAGCTGCTTTCACAATAGGCAGAGAATACACGCAGGCCTTTCCAAATACGGTAATGCTATCAGTGGACAGACTCATTGTACACAAGCAGAGTAATTGCTGCTAACATGAATTCATTTATAGATTGAAATGAAGCAAAGTAATTTTTTGTGCAATTGCTTTAAGGTGGTAGGCAGCGTTTGTAGGGGGCTTGTGGAGAAGATTGTAAGGGAAACAGAGGGCACGGCCAGGAACATATGGGGCCAAGAGAGACGATAGGTAGGGGGGTGCAGCAGAGTGAAGGGATTAAAGGTCAAGGGTATTGATTAATATTCTTTGCTAGATGGGAAGTCACCCCATAGACTGCAATATCGGGGTTGCGGGTTCTCACTTGGAGGAAGCAATGATTGATTGAAGAGGGGACAGTCAGTAGTTGAGACTTGAGATGGACTAGAACTCAAACTCGAACTATTCGAATTCGAACAAATTCGGACTTCTCGAACTATCCCGGACCTGGATTTTCGATATTTTCGGAATCTCGATAAATATCGAATGTTCAACCGTTCGAATGTGCGAGTAAAATGCCTATTAAACCTATACATGAGCATTGAATCCGCGAGTAAAATGTCCATGGTATCTAGGCGCGAACATCTCCATGGTATCTAGGCGCGAACATCGAATCTACAAGTGAAGTGTCCAACTTTCGAACTTTCCATATAGTTCGAAAGTTCGAAAATGGATGAACTTTCTAAAGTTCGGCCATCTCTATTAAAGAGAGGAGACAAGACAGCGATCAGTTGACTACATTATCAATAGAAATAGGGAAGGGTGGGTTTGGTCAAGCTTTAGGGGGAAAATAATAAATTCAGTTTTGGATAGATTAAGTATAAGGCAGCGGTGTATCTTAAACGTAATCTTTTCTGAACTTGTAGACAGATTAGACATAAGTCGCTAACCCTTGAATGTACCGTTCGCTAAACCATCGAATGTAGCATTTTGGCGATAACCCTCGAATGTACCGTTCGCTAAACCAT
>JAACNH010000797.1:91243-118492 GCA_019447015.1 Hymenochirus boettgeri | reverse complement strand
ACATCAATGTGCATTTTGGCGATAACCCCAAATGTACCAACCATTCGCTAAACCATCGAATTGTAGCATTTTGGGGGGCTATAACCTCCTAATGTTACCGTTCCACTATAAAACCATCTATGTATTCATTTTGGGGCGATAACCCTGGAATGTAGCAATTTGGCGATATCCCTCGAATGTAGCAATTTGGCGATATCCCTCGAATGTAGCAATTTGGCGATAACCATCGAATGCAGCATATGTGGCGATAACCCTCGAATGTACCCGTTCGCAAACCAGCGAAAGCAGCATTTTGGCGATAACCCTCGAATGTAGCAATTTGGTGATAACCCTCGAATGTAGCAATTTGGTGATAACCCTCAATGTAGCAATTTGGTCGAACCCTCAAATGCAGCAATTTGGTGATAATCGACTGTACAATTTGGCAATAACCCTCGAATTTAGCAATTATGGTGAAACCCTGAATGTAGCAATTTGGCGATAACCCTGGAATGTAGCAATTTGGTCTATCCCCTGGAAGCAGCCATTGGCGATAACCCGGGAATGTCAGCAGATTTGGGCGAGACCCCTCGAAAATGTAGCACTTTGGCGATACACGGATGTAGCTAATTTGGCAATAACCCCTTGAATGTATCAATTTGGCGATACCCCTGGAACTAAGCATTGGGCGATACCCGGAATGTAGCAATTTGGCGATAACCCTGGAATGTAGCAATTTGGCGATAACCCTGAAATGTAGCAATTTGGCAATAACCCTCGAATGTAGTCAATTTGGTGATAACCCTGGAATGTAGCAATTTGGCGATAACCCTGGAATGTAGCAATTTGGCTATACCGGGAATGTAGGGAAATTTGGCGATAACCCTCGATGAGCAATTTGGCGATAACACGGAATGTAGCAAATTTGGCAATAACCCTGGAATGTTTATCAATTTGGCGTTAACCTGGAATGTAGCAATTTGGGGATAACACCCTGGAATGTAGGCCAATTTGGCGATAACCCTGGAATGTAAGCAATTTGGCGATAACCCGGGAAAGTAGCAATTTGGCGCTAACCCTCGAATGTAGCACTTTGGCATAACCCCGAATGTTAGCAATTTTTGATAACCCTGGAAGATAGCATTTGGCAATATCCCTGGAATGTAGCCATTTGGCGATAACAACCCTGGAATGTAGCAATTTGGCAATAACCCCCGAATGTAGCATTTGGTGATAACCCTGAATGAGCAATTTGGCGATAACCCTGGATGTAGCATCTGGTGATAACCCTGGAATTTGGCAATTTTGGCAATAACCCGGGAATGTAGCATTTGTGATAACGCCTGGATGTAGCAATTTGGCGATAACCCGGGAATGTAGCAATTTTGGCTGATAACCCTGGAATGTAGCAATTTGGGTGGATAACCCTGGCATGTTTTTAGCAAATTTGGTGATAACCCTGGAATGTAGCAATTTGGTGAAACGCCGGGAATGTAGGCATTTGCGATAAAACCCTCGAATGTGCAATGTGTCGATAACACGGGAATTAGCAATTTGACAATAACCCCTGGAATGTAGCAATTTGGCGATTACCCTGGAATGTACAATTTGTTGATACCCTTGGAATGTAGCAATTTGGGTGAATAACCTTGGAATGTGCAATTTGGTGATAAACCACCCTGAATGGTATGCAATTTGGTGATAACCCTGGATGTAGAATTTTGGTGATAACCCTGGAAGGTAGCAATTTGGGCGATAACCCGGGATGTAGCAATTTTGCGATATCCTCGAATGTGCAATTTGGCCGATATCCCACGATGAAGCAATTTTGGCGATAACCATCGAATGCAGCATATTGGCGATAACCCTCGAATGTACCGTTCGCAAAACCATCGAATGCAGCATTTGTGGTTATAATAACCCTCCGAATGTCGGCATTTGGTTATAACCGTCGAATGTAGCAATTTGGGCGAATAACCCTCAAATGTACAATTTGGTGTAACCTTCGAATGTAGCAATTTGCAATAACCCCTCGATGTAGCAATTTGGTGCGATAACCCGAGAATGTAGCAATTTGGCGAAAACCCTCGAATGTACAAGGTGCAATAACCCTGGAATGTAGCAATTTGGTGATAACCTCGAATGTAGCATTTGGCGATAACCCTGGAATGTTACATTTGGCCGATAACCCCCCCCTGGAATGTAGCAAGTTGGGCGATAACCCTGGAAATGTAAGCATTTGGCGATAACACTGAATGTAGCAATTTTGGCAATAACCCTGGAATGTAGCAATTTTGGCGATTACCACCCTGGAATGTGCAATTTGTCGATAACCCCTGGAATGTAGCAATTTGGTTATAACCCTGGGAATGTACAATTTGGATGATAACCTTTGAGAATGTAGCAATTTGTGATAACCTGGAATGTAGCAAGCTGGTGATAACCCATGGATGTAGCATTTGTGATAACCTTGGAATGTAGCAATTTGGTGATAACCCTGGATGTAAGCATTTGGGTGATAACCCTGGAATGCACAATTTGGTGAAACCCTGGAAATGTAGCAATTTGGGTGATAAAACCTTGAATGGTAGCAATTTGGCGATAACCCTGAATTTAGCAATTTTGGTGATAACCTGGAATGTGCAATTTGGTGATAACCCTGAATCACGCAATTTGGTGATACCCTGGAATGTAAGCAATTTGGCGATAACCCTGGAATCGTAGCACAATTGGTGTAACCCGTGGATGTGCAATTTGGTGATAACCCTGGAATGTAGCAAGTTGGTGATAACCCTGGAATGCAGCAAAATTTGGTGATAACCCTGGAAATGTACAATTTGGTGGAGAACCTTGGAATGTTAGCAATTTGGTGATAACCCTGGAATGTAGCAATTTTGGCGATACACGTAATGCATCAATTTGGCGATAACCCGGGAATGTAGCAATTTGGCGTAACTGGAATGCGAATTGGTTATAACCCTGGAAATGTAGCAATTTGGTGATAACCTGGATGTAGCAATTTGGTGATACCCTGGAAATCAGGCAATTTGGTGATAACCTGGAATGTAGCATTTGGTGATAGCCTTGGAATGTAGCAATTTGGTGATTAACCCCTGGAATGTAGCATTTTGGTGAAAAACCCTGGAACTGTAAGCAATTTGGTGATAACCCTGTAATGTACAATTTTGTGATAACCCTGGAATGCAGCATTTGGGTGATAACCCTGGAATGTAGCAATTTGTGATAAGCCCTGGAATCAGCAATTTGGTGATCACCCTGGAATGTAGCACTTTTGCGATAACCCTGGACTGTAGCAATTTGCGATAACCCTGGATGTAACAGTGGCGATACCCTGGAAGGCAGCAATTTGGCGATAACCCTGGATGTAGCAATTTGGCGATAACCTTGGAATGTACAATTTGGCGATAACCCTGGAATTTATCCATTGGCTATAACGCTGGAATGGCAGTAATTTGGCGATACCCTGGAATGTACAATTTTGGCATAACCTTGGAATTTACGCAATTTGGTTATACCCTGGAATGTAGTCAAATTTGGCGATAAAACCCCTGGAATGCAGCAATTTGGTGATAACCCATGGAATGTAGCAATTTGGTGATAACCCTGGAATCAGCAAATGTGGTGATAACCGGGGCAATGTTAGCAATTTGGTGAAACCCTCGAAATGTATCAATTTGGTGATACCCTGGAATGTAGCAATTTGGTGATAACCCTGAATGCGCAATTTTGGCGATAACCCTTCTAATGCGCAATTGGCGATAACCCTGGATGGTAGCCATTTGGCGTAACCCTGGAATGCACCAATTTGGGCGATAAAACCCTGGAATGTAGCATTTGGTGATAAACCCTGGAATGTAGCAATTTGGTGCTACCCTTGGAATGGTGCATTTGGGATAACCCTGAATGTAGCAATTTGGTGATAACCCTGGAAATGTAGCAATTTTGTGTGATAACCCTGAATGTAAGCATTTGGCGATCACCCTGAATGGTAGCAATTTGGTGATAACAACCCTGAATTAGCAATTTGGTGATAACCCTGGAATGTAGCAATTTTGGCGATAAACCCTGGACTGTAGCCAAAAACCTGGAATGTAGCAATTTGCGATAACCTGGAATGTAGCAATTTGGTGAATAACCCGAATGTAGCAATTTGGTGATAACCCTGGAATTTAGCAATTTGGTGATAACCCTGGATGCAGCAATTTGTATAAACCCTGGATGTATCACAATTTTGGTGATAACCTTGGAATGTAGCAATTTTGGTGATACCCCCCTGGAATGTAAGCAATTTGGCGCTAACAAGGAATGCAGCAATTTTGGCCGATACCTGGAATGTCGCAATTTGGGCGATAACCCTGGAATGGCAAGCAATTTTGTGATAACCCTGATGTAGCAATTTGGTGAATAACCCTGTGAATTTAGCAATTTGGTGATACCCGGAATGTAGCAAATTTGGTGCAAACCCTGGAATTTAGCAATTTGGTGATAACCCTGGACATGCAGCAATTTTTGGTGATACCCCTGGAGGTAAGCAATTTGGTGATAACCCTGGAATGCAGCAATTTGGTGATAACCTGAAGCAGCAATTTGGTGATAACCCTGGAAGTGCAATTTTTTTTGTGATAACCCGCGAATGTAGCAATTTGGATGATAACCCTGGAATTCAGCAATTTGGTGATCACCTTGGAATGCAGCAATTTGGCGATAACCCTCGAATGTAGCATTTGTTGATCACTCCTGAATGCAGCAATTTGGTGATAACGCCTGAATGTAGCAATTTGTGGCGATAACCCTGGAATTGCATCAATTTGGTTCTAACCCTGGAAATGTAGCAATTTGGGATAACCCTGGAATGTAAGCAATTTGGTGATAACCCTGGAATGTTGCAATTGCAATTTGGTGATAAGCCGGAATGTGCAATTTGGTGATAACCCTCGAATGTAGCAATTTGGTGGGAACACCTGGAATGTAGCAATTTGAGGCGATAACCCTGGAATGTCGCCATGTGGTGATAACCCTGGAATGTAGCAATTTGGTGATAACCTTGGAATGTGCAATTGGTGATAACCCTTGAATGTACAATTTGGCGATAACCCTGGATGCATGTATTTGGCGATAACCCTGGAATGTAGGCAATTTGGTGATAACCCTCAAATGTGCAATTTGGCGATAAGCCTGGAAGTAGCAATTTGTGATAACCCTTCAGATGTCGCAATTTGGTGATAACCTCGAATGTAGCAATTTGGCATACCCCTGAATTAGCAAGTTGGCGATAGACCCTGGAATGTATCCATTGGCGATAACCTTGGAAAATGTATCAATTTTGTTGATAACCCTGGACATTTACATTTGTGATAACACGGGAATGTAGCAATTTGGCGATACCCTTGGAATGTAGCATTTGGTGATAACCCTGGAATTGTAGCATTTGGCGTTACCCTGAATGTTAGCAATTTGGCGATAAACCCTGGAATAGTAGCAATTTGCGATAACCTTGGAATGTAGCAATTTGTGATAACCTGAATGTAGCATTTTGTGGATAACCCCTGGAATGTTCGCAATTTGGCGATAAAACCTTGGAATGTAGCATTTGGCCAATTAACCTGGAATGTGCATTTGGCGATTACCCCTGGAATGTAGCATTTGGCGAATAACCCTGGAATGTAGCAATTTGGCGATAACCTTGGAATGTAGCAAGTTTGGTATAACCCTGGAATGTAGCAATTTGGCGATCACGCCGGAATGTAGGCAATTGCGATAACCCTGGAATGTAGCAATTGGCGATTACCCACCCTGGAAATGTAGCAATTGGGATACCTACCCTGTAATGTAGCATTGGTTATAAACCCTGGAATGTACAATTTGGGGGCAATTACCCTGGAATGTAGCAATTTGGGCGATTACCCTGGAATGTAGCATTTGGCGATTACCCCTGTAATGTATCAATTTTGGGCGATTACCGGTCCGGGGGGGCTGGAATGTAGTCATTTGGCGATAACCCTGGGAATGTGCATGGGCGATGTTGTGGGGCGATAACCCTGGAATGTAGCAATTTGGCGATAACCCGGGTAATGTAGCAATTTGGCGATTACCCTGGAATTCCGAAAACGGAATGCAGAAACCGACAATGCCCTTCATGGGGAAAGTTAATATTTAAAAATTTTTTGTGAAGTGACATTTCCCCAGACCATTTTCTCTAGGTCCCATAGCCATTTTACAGTAAGTTACACATGCTATATTAACTATCTTATTAGAACTTTCAAAAACTGTCCGTCTTTAACGGTTTGTTTTTGAACTTTAGAACTTTTTACTGAGGAATTCTTACAAACTTTGGAAGTTCGGTCCCCAATTCTCTAAGAACAGTAACGGTCCCTATCACATAGGCAACCAGTAAAATTCAGCTTTGCACAAGAAAGAAGGGTCCACAGTCTCAAGGTAGGCAGATAAATCAAGGAGAAGAGCTAGAGAATTGGCGCCTTGAATTAGGCCATTTGCAAGTCATCATGACTGTACATAAAAACAACTCTTACTGTTGGACAGTGGTGGTGAATTGTCTATATCTGTCCTAACACAAGGTAACATAGTAATTAAGGTTGAATAAAGCATCATACATCAAGTCCAACCTATTCACCTCACCCCCCTTCCGTTCTAATGAATACGAAACCTTCCCTAACACTGAAGGTGAAACTTCTTTTCTTCTTCCAACCTTAAAGGATGTCCCGTGTCCTCTGATATGACCTATAGTAACAATCACCAAGAGTTCATTGTAATGGCCCTTAATATCTTTGTATAAAGATTGATCATAATCCCCACGAAAATGTCTCTCTCCAATGTAAACAGCCTAACTTTTGTTTAAATCCTGCCCTGCATATTCAAGCCCCTCCATTCCCCTTATTTTAAACAATTTTATTTTGCCCTTCTCCGTCCGCAACCTCCACCTCTATCCGCGCCAAGGGCTCGTCCTGTCTCCCATTTTTCCACAGCCGCAGGGGAAAATGTGCATAACCGTCTGCCCTAGTCCCCGCTCGTCTCTCGGTGTGAGCGGACTCGTGGTCGTGCCCCGCTGTCTCAACACACAACAAGCTGCGTGTGTCTCAACACAGTGCCACACACCGGACAAGTTGCAAAGCACACTTGCGCAGTGCCTTGTGAAAGAGGGGGGGGGGGGAAGGAATAATATTTTTCCTCCTCTTTTCATCTATTTCTCTCTTTATACCGCAATATCTGCTATCTCTAGGCCGTTGCTTAACCTGGCATTGTTGCTACAGTTAGGATCTGTTATCTACCAGAACCCCCACATCTTTTTCCATTACAGATGCACTTAGTTATTTATGTGTAGGTGGCACATGATTATTAAATCCCACATCATCACTTACATTAATCAACATTGACATCTCACCTGCATCTTCTGCCCCATTTTTGATACTATCTATGTCTGCTGCACACTGCCACAGCAGTTGAATTTTTTCAAAGCACTCGGCATAGTTTATTGTCATCATCAAACACAGAGACCTTGCTCTCATGCCCCCTTCTAAGGTCATTTATAAACACATTAAACAGAAGCGCCCCAGTACAGAACCCTGAGGCACTCCGCTTAAAACTTTAGCCACTAGATTGTAGCTTAGCTCATTAACCACCACTCCTCTGTTTGCGGTCCCAATAACCAGTTCTCTATCCATGACAAATGTTTTCTTCAATTGCCAACATTCCTCAGTTTATAACATTAGTCGCCTATGTGGCACCGTATCACACTTTTGCAAATCCAAATATAACCACTCCACTGCTGAGCCTGAATCTAACTTCTTAACTCCTTCTTTATAAAAAAACCAATTAAATTTGTCTGGCCTTACTATTTCTCATAAGTCCCATGCTGACTTCGTACTAATAAGATGAGTCTCTGGAGACAATAGTCACGGATATGAATCCCTTAAAAGTTTCCATCACCTTCCCTACCCCTGGATGTTAGGCTTACGGTCTATAGTTTTCCCAGGCTGTGAACGACTACCTTTTTTTTGAATATTTGTATTACAACACTGACATCTGGCTTTTTTTTTTCCTCCAGTCCATAGACTGATTTACATAACCACGCGGAAATGTGCCCAATCTTTGGCGAACTATAACACACTCGACAATTAATTGTAGAAACACCATGGCGATATAACCACCTTGGCGTAATTAGTATGCATCTTTGCGCAATAACCTCTGGGGAATGTAGGCAACAATTCATGGCGTACTCTCACCCATATAACACCTGTGGAATTTGTTTTAGCAATTTGGTGATAAATCCCTGGATTGTAGCATTGGCGATGTCACAACAGGCCTAGAACTGTAGCAATTTTTGCAAAACCTCGAATGTCTTTTAGCCATTTTGTGCGAAGCTCACACCCACTGAGCAAATTCGTTAGCAATTGGCGAGATGTTTGACAACCCTCGTGGTATTTGATAGCCAAATTTTTTGGGGATAACCTCGAAGGCTGTATTGATCGACACTGTGCTGCTCAATAATCCCTCATGAAAAACATACATACTGCTTACAAATCTTTGGCAGACGCACAATCCCTGGAAGGTAGCAATTGGCAACTATATAACTCGCACACTTTTTTGGTAGCAAGTTTTGGATGTTTGATAAACCCTGCATCATGTACCAATCTTGCGATAACCCTGGAAGTATGGCAATCATTTTGGCAATAAACTCGTCGTACATTACAAATTTGGTGAATAACCCTGGAATATGTGCAAAATTATAGGTCGTGGAAAACCTACCCCTTTTCATGGAAATGTTTAGTAAAAGCAAATTTGGTGAGAAACCCTGCGAATGGCTAGCAATTTAGTCATGTGCGATAACCCGAGGAATGTAGCAATTTGGTGATAACCCTGGAAAGCGGAATTGTAGCAATTTGGCGAACCGGGAATGTAGCAATTTGGCGATACCCTGGAATGTAGCAATTTGGTGGATAACCGGGAGGGAATTGTAGCAATTGGTTGATAACCCTGAATGTACAATTTCGGTGATAACCCGGGAAGTTGCAATTTGGCGATAACCCTCGAATGTAGCCAATTGGCGATAACACGGGAAATGTAGCAATTTGACAATAACCTGGAAGTAGCAATTTGGCGATACCCTGGAATGTAGCAATTTGGTGATAACCTTGGAATGTAGAAATTTGGTGATTGATAACCTTGAAGTACAGGCTAGAATTTTGGCAGATAAACCCCTGGATATGTAGCACTTTGGTGATAAAAGCACCCCTGTTATTGAATTGCCCAGCAATGATGGGAATATAACCCTGAATGTCCAGCAAAAGTGTGTCCAGATTTATCCTCGAATTAAACCTTCCTTTGGCTAACGGCCCAATTTGGCTGAAACCATATTCTGAAATTTCACTGACAGCATATTGGTTACTGCGCCGATAAAACCCGCGAATGCTATGTTCGCCAAAACCATCGAAGGTTGTCATTGTCCCAAGTCTCATCATATATTTCCTTGTCAATTTTAAACATACTTATTCGTCGAGTAACCCTCGTATATGTAGCAATTTGGTGATTAAGCCCTCGAAGTTGTAGCAATTTGGCGATAACCCTCAAATGTAGCAATTTGGTGATAACTCGAAGTAGCAATTTGGCAAGTAACCCTTCGAAGTGTAGGTCAATTGGCGATTTGACTACCGGGAATTGTAGCAATTTGGCGGAAAACCCTCCGAAGTGCTAGCCAATGTTTGCCATAACCCTGGAATGTAGCAATTTTGGTGATAACCTCCGACTGTGCAATTTGCGCGATTAACCTGGAATGTACCATTTGGCGAAACCTGGAAATGTAGACAATTTGGTGATTAACCTTGGAATGTAGGCAATTGGTGGAGTTAACCCTGGTTGCTACTGACAAGCAAGCTGGTTGGGGAGAAACCCACTGGATATGTAAGCAAAAGTTTGTATAACCTTGTGAACCAATCTGGTGTATTGCATATTCGGTGTTGATCACCCCTGGAACTGCTTAGCCAATTGTTCGGTGATAACCCTGGAATGCAAAGCAATTTGGTGACAACCCCGGAATTGTAGCAATTGGTGATAACACTTCTTTTTTGAATGTGTGTCTTCAGTATTTGGTGATTACCCTGGAATGTAGGAGCACACTTGACAGATAAAAACCCTGATAAATTAGCAATTTGGAATACACACTGCTCGAACATTTGTAGCTAGCAATTGTTTGGTGATAACCTGAATGGTAGCAACTTAGTGGTGATAACCCAGGAAGTGTAGAATTTGGCGTACCGGGAATGTAGCAATGGCGATACACCCTCAAAGGTAGCAATTTGGCGATAACAAGGGAAGTAGCCAATTTGGCAATAACCCTGGAATGTAGCACAGAAAACATGGCCTTTTTTTTTTTCTTGGCGCATAACAACGGGAGCGAATGTAGCAATGGGGGGGTGATAATCCCTGGAATTGTAGCAATTTGGCGATAACCATGGAATGTAGCAAGTTGGCAAGAACCTCGAATGTTAGCAATTTGGCGATAACCTGGATGTAGCAATTTGGGCGATCACCCTCGAATGTAGGCAATTTGGCAAAAAACCCTCAGAATGTAGCAATTCTTGGTGATAACCCTGGAATGTACGCAATTTGGCAATAACCTCGGAATTGAAGGCAATTTGGTATGAAACCTGGAAACAGTAGCAATTTGGCGAGGATAACCTGGAATGTAAGCAAGCAATTTGTTGCAATAACCTCGAATTGCAATTTGGTGATACCCTGGAATGTAGCAATTTGGCGATAACCCTGGAATATGTAGCAATTTGGTGAAACCCGGAATGTTAGCAATTTGGCGATAACCGGGATGTAGCAATTGGTGATAACCCTGGGAATGTTAGAAATGATTTGGGGCGATTAACCCGGGAATGTAGCAATTTTTGGCTGATAACCCTGGAAATGTAGCAATTTGGTGTGGTGTTGATAAACCGGGAAAGAGCGTAGCACATTTGGTGGATCAAAAGCTGGAATGTAGACAATTTGGTGATTAACCCGGGAATGTCAGGCAACCCTTGAGGCTGATAACAGACATCTCACGAACAAAGGCTGTAGCAATTTTGGCCAGATAAACACGGGAATATGATGTTATTAAGACAATTTTGACAATACACCCTGGAATGTAGCAAATTTGGCGATTACCCGTCGAATGTAGCAATTTGCTTTCGCACTAACACTTTAGGATAGTGTTGTGATGAAATTATCGGTTTTTCGGTTGAAACCTTGTAATGTTTTTTTTTTTTTTTGCTAGCATTTGGTGATAACCCTGAGAATGTAGGCGATTCGGTGAGTAGAGTATCCCTGGAAAGGTTAGCAATGTTGGTGTTTGATCAACCCTGGATTGTGTACACATTGGACCGCATAACCTGGCAATTGTGTATGAGCAATTTTTTTGCTATAGATATCCTCGAATGTAGCAATTTTGATCGGCGTGATATGTTGTATCCCTCGAACTCCTTCTGATAGACGTCATATTTAGGGTCACCGGATAACCGATTTCGAGTCTGTGCAGATCAACTCTATAACTATATTTGGCGAGAACTCCCTCGAATCCTGTACCGTTCGCAATAAACGTCATCGAAGGCAGCCATTTTGGCGATAACCCTCGAATGTAGCAATTTGGTGATAACCCCGAATGTAGCAATTTGGCGATAACCCTCAAATGTAAGAATTTGGTGATAACTCGAATGTAGCAATTTCAATAACCCTCGAATGTAGCAATTTGGCGGATAACCCGGAAGTGTAGCGATTTGGCCGTGAAAACCTCGAATTATGTAGCAAGTTTTGGCAATAACCTGGTAATGTAAGCAATTTGGTGAATACCCGGTAATTGTAGCAATTTGGTAGAATACACTGGAATTGTAGCAAAGTTTGCGATAACCCGGGGAATGTCGCCATTGGTGATAATCCTGGAATGTAGCAATTTAGGTGCTAAACCCGGAGAAGGCTTAGCAATCTGGTGATAACCTGGAATTTATTAGCAATTTAGGTGATAACTATTGGAATGTAGACAATTTAGGTGATTAACCCTTGGAACTCTGTACGCACACCAAATGTTTTTTGGGTGATTAATAACGCCTGGGAATGTGCATAAGCCGATTCGGGGCACGATAAAGCCGTCTTGGAATGTAGCAATTGGTATAAACCTCTGGTAGATGTAGTAATTTGGTTGATAACCCTGGAATGTAGCAACATTTGTGATAACCATGGAATGGTGGAAAGCAAGTGGGCGATAACCCTGGAATGGTAGCAACTTTTCTATGGGATAACCGTGAGAATTGTAGCAATTTTGGTGAATAACCTGGATTAGCAATTTGGTGATAACCCTGGAAGCTGCAGCAATTTGGGGGATTGGAATTGTAACCGTTGGAATAGTAGCACATTTTGTAGAGAACATTGGAATGTAGCATTTGGTGATAACCATGGAAATGTAGCAATTTGGCGATTTAACAACGTATGAACTGCAGAACGAATTTTTGGCGATGAACACTGGAATGTAGCAATTTGGCGATAACCCGGAATGAGGCAATTTGGTGATACACCCTGAATGTAGCAATTTGCGTGATAACCCTGGGAAATGTCAAGTCGATATTTGGTGGGTGGTATAACCCTGGGGAAATGTAGCCAATTGGTGAAACCCTGGAAATGGTAGCACATTGGTGATAACCTGGAATAGGCAAGCAAATTTGGTGAGAAACCCTGGAATGTGTAGCAATTTAGGTGATAGCCGTGGAATTTTGGAATGTTTAGCACAATTTGGTGATAACCCTTGGAATGTAGCAATTTGGTGACTAACCCTGAGAATGTAGCACTTTGGTGATAACCCTTGGAATGTAGTCATTTTTTTGTGTGATAACCCTGAATGACACGCAACAATTTGGTGATTTTAACCTGGAATTGTAGCAATTTGGTGATTCCTCCACTCGAAATGTCTCAGCAATTGGTGATAACCTTGGAATGTAGCATTATTTGTGATTAAACCCTGATGCAGCAAATTTGGTTATGAGTAAGCACACTGAAATGGAGACACTTTGGTGATACCCTGGAATGACAGCAGTTGTGTTTGTGATAACCGCTGGAATTGAGCCACACAATTCTTGTGTGTTGATAAGCACTCTGGGTATGTAGCAATTTGGTGATAACCTGGAACTGTAGCCAAATTTGGTGATAACCCTGGAATGTGGTAGCAATTGTTGGTCTGATTGATTGATCATACCATTGGAATTGTAGCAACTTTGGCATATCTAACCCTGGAAATTGCACAGCATTTGGTGCTAAACCCTGAAATGTGAGCGATATGTAGCATTTGGCATAACTTGGAATGTTAGCCAATTTGGTGATTGATAACCCTGGAATGTAGCAATCTTGGCGGATAACCCTGGGACACGGCGGTAATTTGGGGATAAACTTGGATGTAGCAATTTGTGCGAAACCACACTGCGAAATGTAGCAACTATTCGGCGATTAACCTGGAATTTGTAGTCACACTTTGGTGATTATTACCTGGAATGTAGCCAATTCTGTGGATAACCCTGGAATAGCACAATTGTAGTGATAACCCTGTGGAATGCAAATGTGCCCCAATTGGTGATAACCCGGGGGAAGTAGCCAATTTGGTGTGATTGGATAACCCTATTCGAATGGTAGCACCAGCCCAATTTGCGTGATAACATGTGAGTATGCAGCAATTTGGCGTAACACCCTCGAATTCTACTAGTTAGCTAATTTTGTGTCACCCTACACCCTGGTTTATATGACGTAGAGCAAGAAAATTGGTGATAACCCTGGAATGTAGCAATTTTGGCGAAAACCCTGTGGAATGTAGCAATTGGCGCTAACCTGGAATGCCGCTAATTTCGCGGGATGACACCCTGGATGTAGAATTTGGCTGATTAATCCCTGGAAAATGTAGCAATTTGGTGATAACCCGGAATGTAGCAATGTGGTGATAACCTTGGAATTTAGCCCAAGTTTGGGTGAAACCATGGATGTGGAATGTGACAGCAATTTGGCTGATAACCCTGGAATGTAAGAAATGTGGTATAATTCCCCGCGGAATGACTAGTCAAATACGACATGTGTGATAATCCCTCCGGAAATTAGCAATTGGAAGATAACCCTGGAATGTAGCACAATTTGGTTGATAACTCTATTGGGAATGTAGCAATTTGGTGACCACAAACCTTGGAATGTAGCTATTGCAATTTGGCGATTTACTGGAATGTAGCAATTTGGTGATAACCCTAAATGTAGCCATATTGGCGATACCTTGGAATGTAGCAATTTTGCGTGAAAACCCTGCAGATAATGTAAGCCAATTGTGGCGATAACCCATGGATGTAGCAGAGATTGGCGATACACCTTGGAATATGTAGCACTTTTTGGCGACATTCAACACCTGGAATATGTAGCAAATGGCGATAATACCCGGAATGTTGTAGCAATTTTGGCACTGATAACACCTTGGAAAATTTGTAGCACATTTGGCGATAACCTGTGGAACTTTCCAGCTTTTCCCGTCATTCAAATGTAATGACCACTGCATTTTAACCAAGGAATGGAACTTTAAGGGTTACGGGACAATGGCAATTTTTATAGGGAGAATGTACAATTTGGGATAACCTGGGAGTGTAGCAATTTGGTGGTAACCCTGGAAATCGGTAAGCAATTTTTACAGGGCGGAGTCTATAACCCCATTGGGATACGGAATGTGTAGCAATTTGGCGATAAACTTGGAATGTGTAGCAATTGGCGATAACCTTGGAAATGTAGCCAATGGCGTAACCTTGGAATGTAGCAATTTGGCGATAAACCCTGGAATGTAGCAATTTGGCGATAAACCCTGGATGTAGCAATTTGGCGATTACCCGGAATGTAGCCATTTGGCGATAACCCTGGATGTAGCAATTTGCGATAGAAACCCTAGAATGTAGCACTTGGCGATAACCCCGAGAGAATGTAGCAACTTCGGTGTGATAACCCTGGAATTGTAGCAATTGGCGCGATACCCGGGAATGTAGCAATTTGGCGATATTAAACCCGGGATAGTACAATTTGGCGGATAACCCTGTGGATGTAGCAATTTGGCAGATAATAACCCTGGACAATTTTAAGCAGGAATTTGGTTGATAACCTCGGAATGGTAAGCAAAATTCTTGCGATAACTTGGAATGAAGCACAATTTGGCAGATGAATAAACCTGGGAATAAATGCTGCAAATTTGGCGATAACCACTTTGGGAATTCCTGTAAGCATTTGGCCAGAATAACAGCCGTTGTGAATATTTCGTTAGCATAAGATTTGATCAGAATCTGGTGTATACCTCACTGTGGATATTTGGCTTGTGTAGCAATTTTGGCGATAAACCCCTTGGAATATGTAAGCACAATTTGGTGATTAACCCTGGAATGTAGCAATTGGCGATTAATATCCGGGGATGTAGCCAAGTTTTGGCTGATATAACCCTGGAATTGTAAGCATTTGGCGATAAACCTTGTGAACTTAGCCAATTTGGCGATATAACCTTGGAAGTAGCAATTTGGTGGGTGATACCCCTGGAAGTGTAGCAATTTGGTGATAACCCTGAGTATGTAGCAATTTGGCGATACACCTTGGGAAGTAGCAATTTTTTTTTTTGGGCGATTGTACTTATGGCATGTAGTAGTCAATTGGAGATTACCTTGGAATGGTAAGCCAATTATGGTGATAACCCGGGAATGTAGCAATTTGTGTTATAACCCTTGAGAATGGTATGCAATTTGGCGATCCACCCTTATAGAATGGGTATGCACTTGGCCACTGATAACCCGGGTAATGTGTCAGCAATTTTGGCGATAACCCTGGAATGTAGCAATTTGGCGTAACCCGGAATGTAGGCAATTGGCGATAACCCGGGAAATTTGTAGCAATTTGGCGGAAACCTGGAATGTAAGCAATGTGGCGATTTACGCCTGGAATGTAGCAATTGGTGTGATAACCCAGGATGTTAAGCATTTTGGAGACGAAACCTGGAATGTAGCAATTGTTGGCGATAACACCTTTGGACCCCCCATGTAGCAATTTCGGCGGATTAACCTATGGAATGTAGCAATTTGGCGATACCTTGGAATGTTAGCATTTGATGCTAAGCCCTGGAGATGATTTAGCACACACTTTTGAGCGATTATCTTGGAATGTTGTAGCAATTTGATAAGAATAATATCCATGGGAATGTAGCAATATTTTGGCGATACCCTGGAATGTGTAGGCAATTGTGCCGTGTACATATAGTACAATGGAAGTGTAGCAATTTGGCGATTAAATTTATCCCCGGGAAGATGGAATCGTAGCAAATTGTTTTGGCGTATACCCTGGAGACTGTAGCAATTTGGCGATAAAACCTGGAAAAAATGTTAGCAATTTGGCGACGAACCTTGGAATGTAGCAATTTGGTGATAAACCCTGGAATGTTAGCAATTTGGTGATAACCCTGGAATTAGCCATTTGTGCGTAGACCCTTGGAATGTAGCAATTTGGCGATTACCTGGAATGGAGCAATTGGCGTACCCTGGATGTAGCAATTTGGTGATAACCCGGGAATGTAGCAATTTGTGATAACCCTGGAATGTAGCAATTTGGCGATTAACCTGGAATGTAGCAATGGGATACCTGGAATGTAGCAATTTGGCGATACCCTGGAATGTAGCATTTGGCGATTAACCTTGGCAATGTTAGCAATTTTGGTGATAACCCTGAATGTAGCAATTTGGTGATTAACCCTGGATGTAGCAATTTTGCGATAACCTTGGAATGTAGCAATTTGGCCGATTACCCGGAATGTAGCAATTTGGCGATTACCAGGAAATGTATGCAATTTGGTGATAACCCGGGAATGTAAGCATTGGTGATAACCCGAATGTAGCAATTTGGCGATAACCCTGGAATGAGCAATTGGGATGAAACCCTGGAATGTAGCAATTTGGCGATAACCTTGAAGGTAGCAATATTGGTGATATAACCCTGGAAGTAGCCCAACTTTGGCGATTAACCTGAACTGTAGTGCTACCGTTGAATGTAGCAATTTGGCGATTACCCTGGAATGTAGCAACTTTGGAGAATTACAACCTTGGAATTGTAGCAATTTGCGAAACCCGGGAATGTACATATTTGCTGATAACTCTGGAAGAGCAATTTGGCGGATAACCCGTGGAAGGTAGCAATTTGGCGATAACACTGGAAGTAAAGCAATTTGGCGATAACCCTAGAAGTAGCACTGGCGAGTAACCCTTTGGGGTATTTTTTTGAATGTAGCAATTTGTGCGATACATTGGAATGTAGCAACCTTTTGGTTTTGTGATAAACCCTGGAATGTAGCAATTTGGTGATAAACCCTGATTGCTAGGCAATTTGGTGATAACCCTGGAATGCAGCAATTTGGTGATAACCCTGGAATGTAGCAATTGGTGATAACCCTGGAATGCAGCAATTTGGTGATAACCCGGGAATGTAGCAATTTGGTGATAACCCTCGAATGTAGCAATTTGGTGATAACCCTGGAATTCAGTAATTTGGCGATAACCCTCGAATGTAGCAATTTGGTGATAACCCTGGAATGCAGCAATTTGGTGTGATAACCCTGGAAGTAGCATTGGCGATAACCCTGGAATGTAGCAATTTTTTTGGCGAAACCCTGGAATGCCAGCAATTTGGCGATAACCCTGGAATTGTAGAAATTTGGTGAGGACCCTGGGAATGTAGCAATTTGGTGTGATAACCCTGGAATGTAACAATTTGGTGATAACCCTGGAAATTGTAGCATTTGGTGATAACCTAGAAGTGAGCAATTTGGTGAAACCCTGGAAAGTAGCAATTTGAGATACACCCTGAATGTAGCAATTTTGGTGATTAACCCTGGAATGTAGCAATTGGCCGATAACCTTGGAAGTAGCAATTGGGTTGAGAACCCTGGAATTGTAGCAATTTGGGCGATAACCTTTGGAATGTTAGAATTTGGCGATAACCCTGGGAATGTAGGCAATTTGGCGATAACCTGGAATGTAAGCAATTTGGCGATTAACCTTGGAATGAGCAATTTGCGTAACCCCTGGATGTAGCAATTTTGGTTGGATAACCTTGGAATGGTAGCAATTTGGCGATTAAACCTGGAATGTAGCAATTTGGTGATAACCCTCAAATGTAGCACTTTGGCGATTAACCTTGGAATGTAGCAATTGGTGCTAACCTGGAATGTAGAATTGGTGATATAACCCTGGAATGTAGCAATTGGCGAAACCTGGAATGTAGCATTTGGCGATAACCCTGGAATGTAGCAATTTGGCGATAACCCTGGAATGTAGCAATTTGGCGATAACCTTGGAATGTAGCAATTTGGCGATAACCTTGGAATGTAGCAATTTGGCCGGATAACCTTGAATGTAGCCAATTTGGTGATAACCTCGAATGTAGCAATTTGGCGATAAACCCTGGAATGTAGCCAATTTGGCGATTAACCCTGGAAGTAAGCAATTTGGCGATAACCCGGGGAATGTAAGCAAGTTGGCGATAACCCTTGGAATGTACAATTTGGCGATAACCCTTGGAAGTAGCAATTTGGCGATAACCTTGGAATGTAGCAATTTGGTGGATACCCTGGAAATGTAGCAATTTGGTGATACAATGGAATGTAGGAAATTTGGCGATAACCTTGGAATTGTAGCATTTCTTTTTTTTTTTCCTTTGTGGCGAGTACCCTGGAATGTGCAATTTGGACGATTAACCCTGGAATGTAGGCAGTTGTGATAACCTGGAATGTACAATTTGGTGATACCCTGGAATGTAGCAATGGCGATAACCTGGAATGGTAAGCATTTGGTGAGAACCCTGGAATGTAGCAATTTGGCGATAACCCTGGAATGATAGCAATTTGGCTTGATTAACACCTTGAGGATGGTAGCCATTTGGTGATAACCATGGAATGTAGCAGCAATTTGTTGATAACCCTGATAAAATGTAGCAATTTGGCAGATACTGAATTGTAGCAATTTGGCGCATTATACCCTTGGAATACATGTACAGCAAATTTTGGCGTTTTATCCATGGAATGTAAGCAATTTGGTGTAACCGGGTGAATCTGTAGCAATTTTGGTGCATAACGTCTGGAATGTAGAGCATTTGGCGTAACCCTGGCATGCTAGTAATTTTTGGCGATAACCCTGGTGGGATATGTGCAATTTTGGCGAATAACTTTGAATGTAAGCAATTTGGTGATAACCCTGAATTTTGTAAGCAATTTTGATGAATTAACCCTGGAAGCAGCACAATTCGGGTGAGAAACCCGCAGGTTAGATTTATGTTATGTCGAAATTGGTGGTAACCCTCGAATGTAGCAATTTGGCGATAACCCTGGAGAATGCAGCAATTTGGCGATAACCCTCGAATGTAAGCAATTTGTGTATAACCCTGGAATGCAGGGCAAGTTGGGGTGATAACCATGGAAGGGTTAGAAAAGAACTTTTGGCCTTAACCTGGAATGTAGCAATTTGGCGATAACCCCATGGAATGGGGGGGGGGGGGGGGGGGGGGGGGGGTTTTGGGGGCGGGCCGTGGCGAATGCAGCAATTTCGAGTAGATAACCCTGGAGGTCAGACAATTTGGCGATTTACCCTGGAATGTAGCATTTGGTGATTATGATAACCCTGGATGGGAATGTGAGCAATTTGGTGATAACCATAGGAATGTAGCAATTGGTGATAACTCGAATGTAGCAATTTGGCGCTTAGCCATGGAATGTAGCAATTTGGCGATAACCCTGGAATGGAATGTAGCAATTTGGCGATAACCCTGAATGTAGCAATTTGGCGATAACCTTGGAAATGTAGCAAATTGGTGTAACCCTGGAAGTAGCAGGTGGTTGTGATAACCCGGTAATTGTAGCAATTGGTCGATAACCCTGAGTATATGTCAGCAATTTGGTGTAACCCGGAATGTCAAGCTGATTAGTTGTAATTATTGGTGATAATCACACTTGAGAACTGTAAGAAATTGGTTGGACAACCTGGAATGTAGCAATTTGGCGATAACCCTGGACATCATGTAGCAATTTGGTGATAAACCCTGGAATTGTAGCAATTTGGTGATAACCCTGGAAATTGTAGCAATTTGGCTGATAACCCTGGAATGTTAGCAATTTGGCGATAACCCTGGAATGTAGCAATTTGGTGATAACCTTGGCATGGTAGCCCATTTGGCGATAACCCTGGGAATGTAGCAATTTGGTGACACAACCTTCAATCTGTAGCAAATTTGGCGCATAACCTTGGAGTCACGCCTACATATTCGTTGTGATAAACAACCTGGATGTAGAATTGGCTGAAAACCTGAATTGGTAGCAACTTTGGCGATAAACCTTGGCACATAATTTTGTAAGTCACACACCTTGGCTCGATAACACCTGCGTGGAACCCCTGTAGCAATTATGGCGACATACCCCTCCGAGAATGGGTAGCAATTGTGGACGATTAACCCTGGAATGGTAGTACATTTTGGCGATAACCTTTGGAATGGTACCAGCCCATATTTGGACGGATTACACATGGAATGTGTTTAGCATTTGGAGTTTACCCTTGGAATGTAGCAATTTAGGTGATACCTGGGAATGGTAGGCAATTTGGTGAAACGCCCTTGGAATGTAGCAATTTGGCGATTAACGGGAAGTGTAGCAATTGGCGATAACCCTGGAAGAGCAATTTGGCGATAACCCGGGAATGAACAATTGTGCGGGGTATGGTACAGGCGTGTGAATGTAGCAATTTGGTGATATACCATGTAATGTAGCATATTTTTTGGCGATTTACCCTGGAGTGTGTTGAGCATATTTGGCTTTTTTAAGGATAACATTGGAATGTAGCATTGCGATTACCCTGGAACTTTGTAGCAATTTGGCGATTACCATTCGGCAAATGTAAGCAATTTGGTGATATTTAAACTCCGTGGGAATGTTAGCAATTTGTGTTGATTTTGTGATCAAGCCTGGCGATGTGTAGCAATTGCGCCCAGATAACCCTGGAATGCAGCAATTGATGGTGTGAACCCTGGTAATTGTAAGCAGATTGGAGATAAACCTTGGAACTGAGCAATTTGGTGATTCTGTGATAACCCTGTGAATGACACATGTGACACAAATTTGGCGATAACCCTGGAATGCAGTAATTGGCGATAACCTGGACCAATTTGGGAAGCCTAATGGGACGAATAACCTTGGATGTAGCAAATTTAGACAGGTGAGTAAACACCTTTGGGTATATTAATGTAGCAATTTGGTAGATAAACCCCTAGGAAGCCGGCAATATGGCGAGGAGCAAATTAACCCTGGAACATGTCGGTCAATTTATGGCAGATAACCCTGGATGTAGCAATTTGGCGATAACCCTAGAATGTAGCACTTTGGCGATAACCCGGGAAGGTAGGAATTTGGCGAATACTTGGAATGTAGCAATTTGGTGAGAACCCTGGGGAGATGTAGCAATTTGGTGATGTTATTCCTACTGGCATCTGATAAGGTGAAATTTGGTGATAACCCGGAATGCAGCAATTTGGTGATGCATGAACCTGAAAGCTAGCAATTAGGGTGATAAACCCCTGGAAATGCAGCAATTTTGGTTGATAACGCCGTCGGTGTAAGTTGTAGCAATTGGTAGTAGAATAACCTCGAAAGGGATGCCAATTTGGTGATGAACCCTGAGAATTCAGTAATTTTGGCATGATATGACTAACCCTCGATGTAGCAATTGGTGATAAAACCCTGGAATGCAGCAATTGGTGATAACCTGGATGGATGATAGCCAATTGTGTGATTAACCTTGAATGTACGCAATTTGGCGGATAACCTGGAATGTAGGAAGTTGTGATTACTCAAATGTAGCAATTGACGATAACCTTGGAATGTAGCAATTTGGGTGATAAACCCGGAAGGTAGCAATTGGTGAGAACCGGAATGTAGCAATTGGCCGATAACTTTGAATGTAGCAATTTGGCGGTGATTAAATCCGAATGTAGCACTTTTGGACATTTATAACCCTTGGAACTGGATCGCAAATTTGGCGAGAACCTTGGACATGTAGTCCAATTTGGCAGATAACTTGGAATGTAGCAATTTGGCGAAACCTTGAATGTAGGCATTTGTGATAACCCGGGAATGTAGCAAATTGTTGAGGCGCGACCATTTAACAACTGTGTTTCTTTTTTCTTATGTCATTTTTTTCCAGATCCTGTGGCCCCTTTACATATAGCCAAGTTTTAGTTTTAGCTTAATTATATAACCTCCCTGAGAACTGGACATGTAGCAATTTGGTGATAAACCTGGAATTGTAGCAATTATGGCGATAACCACACGTATGGTTAAGGTAGCAATTTGCAATTGAACCCTGGGAATGTAGCAATTTTGGCAGATACCTGGGAAAATTGTAGCACATTTGGCGAGACCCTTGGAATGTAGAATTTGGTGATAACCCTGGAATGTAGCAATTTTGGTATTAACCCTGGAAGTAGCAACATTTGGCGATAACCTGGAATGTAGCAATTGGCGATACCCTGGAATGTAGCAATTTGGCATTACCCTGGAATGTAGCAAGTTGGGTTGATAACCCGGGAATGTGCAATGTGGTGATAACCCTTGGAAAAGTAGCAATTGGCGATAACCTTGGAATGTGTAGCAAATTTGGCGATCGATAACATGGAATGTAGCAATTTGGTGATAAACCTGGATGTAGCAATTTTGGTGATAACCGGGAATGTAGCATTGGCGATTAACCTCGACATGTAGCCATTTTGGGCTGATGAACACGGGAACTGTAGCAATTTGGGACGATGACCCCTGGAAAATGTAGCAATTTGGTAGTATTTGACATTCCCCGGAAATCGTATGCATATTTGGCGGATAACCTTGGAATGTAGCAATTTGTGGACGATAACCTTGGATAATTAGGTAGCAATTTGGCGATAACCCTGGATGCAGCAATTTGGTGATAACCCTGGAATGTAAGCAATAGCAAATTTGGCGATAACCCTGGAATTAAGCAATTTGTGATAACCCTGGATGTAGCAATTTTGGTGATAACCCTGAATTGTAGGCATTTGGTGATAACCCGAATGTAGCAATTTGGTGATAGCCTGGAATGTAGCAAATTGGGCGATAACCCTGGAATGTAGCAATTTGGTGATAACCCTGGAATTGTAGCAATTTGGCGGATAAAACCTTGAATGTAGCAATTTGGCCGATAAACCCTGCGCAATTGTAACACGAACTGTTGGTGCTGATTGATAACCCTGCGAATGTAGGCCACATTTGGTGATAACCCTGGATTTGTAGGCAATTTGTGATAACCCTTGGAATGTAGCATTTGGTGCTAACTTGGAATTGTAGCAATTTGGTGATAACCCGGGAAGTAGCAATTTGGCGATTAAACCCTGGAATGTGCCAATTTGGTGATAACCCTGGACTCTGTAGCACAAATTTGGTGATAACCCCTTGGATAGGATAGCCACAAATGGCGAATTAACCCGTGGAATGTAGGCACAATTAGGTGATATACCCTGGAAGTTGTTAAGCAAATTTGGTGTGCATGATAACCTGTTGGAATCTGGTAAGCGCAAATCTTGGACTTGATAAACCCATGGGAAAGGTGCAATTTGGTTGAGTAACCCTCAAAAGTAGCAATTTGGCGATAACTTGGCAACGGTCTGTGTGCAATTGTAGTGATTAACCCTGGAATGTATAGCAATTTGGTGTTGGGTGATTGACCCGGGACTTTATGTAGCAATTTGGCCAGCGCATTCGATACCTTGGAATGTCAGCTAGCCTGTCGGCGAGAACCTTTGGAATGTCACGCACAATTGTAGAGCGATACACCCTGGAATGTAGGCATTTGGCAAGCATAACCATCTGGAAGTGATTACAAGCAACTTTGGACGTGATAACCTGGAACTATTGTCCTAGGCAATTTGACGCTGAAACCTGGGAATAGTTTCAGCCAATTTGGTGGTGGTAAACCCTGGAATGTAGCAATTGGTGTTAGACCTGGAAGTGTGCAGACCATTCGTCGATCATCTGGTAATCATGTAGCATTGGCTTGCGATAACTTGGAATGAGCAATTTGGCACGATAAACTCTTGGAATTGTAGCAATTTGTGATAACCCGGATGTATGCAATTGGCGTACCCTTTGGAATGTGAAGAGCAATTTGGCGATTACACCTGGAATTGTATAGCAATTTGGCGATAAACCCTGGAATGTAGCAATTTGAGCTGAAAACCCTAGAAATGTAAGCTCTTTGGCGAGTAACCCGGCGGAAGTAGCAATGTCGATAACCCTGAATGTAGCAATTTGGCGAAACCGGAAGTAGCAATTTGGCGATTAACCAGGGAGGTAGCAATTGGCGTAACCCTGGAATGTAGCATGAATGTACAATTTGGAAATAACCCTGGAATGTTAGCAGCAATTTGGTAATTAACCCTGAATGTAGCAATTTGGCGATAACCTTGGAATGTAGGCATTTGGCTGTAAGGATAACCTTTTGGAATGTAGCCAATTTGGCGATGATAACCTTGGATGTTAAGCAATTTGGCGATAACCTGGAAGTAGCAATTTGGCGTGGATATCAACCCTGGAATTGATCCGCACAGCAATTTGTGATAACCCTGGAATGTTAGCAATTGGTGTTTGATACCCTGGGAAGTGGTAGCCAATTTGGCGAAATCCACGGTGGAATGATAAGCAATTTGGGATAACCCTGGAGATGCAGCCAATTTGGCGATAACCTTGAATGTAGCAATTTGGCGTATTGACCTTGGAATGTTAGCCATGATCTTGGTGATGGGTTGATAACCATGGCTAATGTTAGCAATTTGGTGATTAACCGGGAATGTAGCAATTTGGCGATAAACCCTGGAGTAAGCAATTGGCGATAACCTTGGAATGTAGCATTTGGCGATAACCTTGGGAATGTAAGCAATTGGTGATAACCCGGAATGTCTGTAGCAATTTGGCGATAAACCTTGGAATGTAGCAATTTGGCGATTGTACCCGGGAAATGTAGCGATTTGGCGATTAGCCTCTGGAATGTAGCAATTGGTGATAACCCGGAATGTAGGCAATTTGGTGAAACCCGGCAATGTCAGAATTTGGCCGACTACACCTTCGGAATGTAGCAATTTGGCCCGTAACCCTGGGTAATGTAGCAATTGGCAGATAACCCTGAGAAATGGAAATGTAGACAAATTTGGCGATAACCTTGGAATGTAGCATTTGGTGATAACCCTGGAAGGGACGCAATTTGGCGATAACCCTGGAATGTAGCAGATGTTTGGATTGGAATAACCCTGGAAAATGTCTAACGAATTTGCGATACCTTGGAATTGTAGCAGTTGGTGAAACCCCTTGGAATGTTAGACAATCTTGGTGATAAAACCCTGAATGTTAGCAATTTGGGTGATACCTGAATGTAGCAATTTGGGCGATTTTAACCTTGGGAATGTAGCCAATTGGTTGATAACCTGTGAATGTAGCAATTGGCGATAAACGGGAATGTAGCATTGGCCGATAACCTGGAATCTGTAGCAATGTGTGATAAATACCATGGAATTTGTAGCAATTTGTGTGAAACCCTGGAATGTAGCATTTGGCGATAACCTTGGAATGTAGCAATTTGGCAATTACCATGGAATGTAGCAATTTGGCGATTACCCTGGAATGTAGCAATTTTGGCATTACCCTGGAATTGTTAGCAAATTTGGCGATAACCCGGGAAGAGCAATTTGGCGATTACCCGGAATGTGTAGCAATTTGGTGTGATACACCAGGGAATGAAGCAATTTGCGATAACCTGGCATGTAGCAATTTGGCGATTAAACCTGAATGTAGCAATTTGGCGAATAAACTCGATAACCCGGGAATGTAGCAATTTGGCGATTACCCTGGAATGTAGCGAAAACGGAATGCAGAAACCCGACAATTGCCCGTTCATGGGGAAAGTTAATATTTAAAAATTTTTGGTGATAGTGACATGTTCCCCAGACCATTTTCTAGGTCCCAGAGCCATTTACAGTAAGTTACCATTGCTATATTAACTATCTTATTAGAACTTTTCAAACTGTCGTCTTTAATGGGTTTGTTTTTGAACTTTAGAACTTTTACTGAGGAAGTTCTACAAACTTTAGGAAGTTCGGCCATCTCTAATGAACAGTAACGGTCCCTATACAGAGGCAACCATGGAAATGCAGAATTTGCACAAGAAGAGAATGGTCCACAGTCTCAAAGGTAGCAGATAAATCAAGGAAATGAGATAGAGAATTGGCCCTTGAATTAGGCAGTTTGCAGGTCATCAGTGACTTTACATAATAAACAACTCTCACTGGTTGGACAGTGTTGGTGATTGTCTATATCTGTCATAGTAACAAGGTAACATAGTAATTAAGGTTGAATAAAGACATACATCCATCAAGTCCAACCTATTCACCCCCCTTCCGTTCTCACTGAAAAGAAACCTTTCCTAACCTGAAGGTGAAACTTCTTTTCTTCCAACCTTAAAGGATGTCCACGTGTCCTCTGATATGACCTATTAGTAAACAATGCACCAGAGAGTTCATTGTATGGCCCATTAATATATTTGTATAAAGTGATCATGTCCCCACGCAAACGTCGCTTCTCCAATGTAAACAGCCCTAACTTGTTTAATCTGCCTGCATATTCAAGCCCCTCCATTCCCCTTATTATTTTAGTTGCCCTTCTCTGAACTGCTTCAATTTCCAGGTCCAAGTTATTGTGTCCTTGTTAATAGGGGGATTCCAAACTGCACCCATATTCCAAATGAGGCCTTACCAGTGCTTGTAAGAGGGAGAATAATATTTTTCTCTCTTGAATCTATTTCTCTCTTTATACAAGCAATATCTTGCTAGCTCTAGCCGTTGCTACCTGGCAATTGTTTGCTACAGGTAAGTCTGTTATCTACCAGAACCCCCAAATTCTTTCCATTACAGATGCACTTAGTTATTTATGGTGTAGGTGGCACAGGGATTATTAAATCCACAATGCATCACTTACATTATCAACAATTGAATTCATCCTGCCATTCTGCGCCCATCATTTGATACCACATTTCTTTTATCTTCTATGGTCTTGCTTGCATCAAACAATTCTTTGCAACACTCATGTTGCCCTATGTTTCTCACAGTTATAAGACCTCCTGCCCTTTC